>JAYMTF010000215.1:0-44695 GCA_036897485.1 Pelargonium nanum
AGAAAGTATATAGGGGCAATCTGTCATGCATGAAAGTTAAAGGGATATATTTGTTTTAAGTTGATAGTACATGGAGGTGATATGTAATTAACCCTATATATTATGTGTATAATACTCATTATACCCACACAAAAGATAATACAAGTATAATGCACATTTTTAATGTTATTACACTTTCATTATACATAACAGGAGATGCCCAAAAGACACCATCTCTACTCTCTTTTTTCCTATGTTACACATCACTAAAACATCACCACCTCCATATTGCTTTTCACCAACCAAATACAAAATGAAGAGCCAAATCAATCACAACCATTAATCATAGGAACTACAAATCAATCAAAACTGTTGTAAGGTACCCTTACCTTAATTACTCTTGAATTTGAAGCCAAAAAATTCAACTCAAAATCTGGCCAGCTGAGCTCCAAGATGTTGGAGGTCTTTGAAAGGATCTTGATTGATTAACTCTTCACAACTAATTTAATTTAAAGCTACATATTACAATCAAAGCAACAATCCGTTGTAGTCTAGTTGGTTAGGATACTCGGCTCTCACCCGAGAGACCCGGGTTCAAGTCCCGGCAACGGAATTTTTTTAATTATAATAGACTTTTTTTTTGGATAAAAATTATAATAATCAAAATATAATAATACATGCACTGCAAGAACCATTTTATAGGAGTTTCAAATTCTTATTTTTCTTGTATACCAGAAAGTTACAAACCACAAACTAGCTGATAATACATGACACACCTAAGGACTTAAACAAAGCTTTAACCACTCACTCTACCAAAGAAAGATTAGATGCATTAAAAGTTCCAAAAGCAAGTACTTTTATTATGATCTACCTCTCTTCCTATACTGAAGATGGAGCAAGAGAACTCTTTGAAATCACATCGAACGATATTCCATTCTCTTGGAGCCGTTCCTTTAGGTCCGTCGGGCCAAATACAATCCCGGGAGGCAGTACTCCTCCCTTCGGTAGGTTATCCCGTTCCTTCAGCACCACAAGAGCACACTGAAGTAGAATTATTGGGGTCGTCAAGTACCCAATTTCAGGTCCCGCTACTCGAGTCACTATTTCCATATCAGGTTTCATGTTTCCTTGCGAAACAAGGCTGCTGTCGCTATAACCATGCCCGACAAACCACATGTTAAACGAAGCGCTTCTCACCTCTTCCTCAGAAGGACCTTTCTTCCTGAACCATCCGAGGCTGAAAATGGAGGGAAATTTCAAGAGAAGCCACCTCCCAAATGCACTTCTGCCCAAGATTCCGATGAATATCCCAACCGTCATGTACCTAAAGATCCCCAGAGGAGATTTAGCGCATATCTTCACCCCGAAGTGAGCGGGCTTTACAGTTGACCAGAAGGCCTCCCTGCTCTTGATGTGGTCAACACTCTCATTACGCCCATGGAGACCATGGGGGTTATCAGTCAGAGTTGCAAGTGTTCTTCGAACAACTATAGAATCCGCTGAAGGAAGCTTTACAGCCCAACGACCAATCTTCTTCTGATGCTCTATGATTGCTCCTTTTGGGGGCGGGGGACCAGGAATCTGCAATTACATTACAAACTCTAGAATCAACATAAATGGCAAGAGCAAGGCAAGATAAAAAAGTTGTACTAAGGCGGTAAAGTTCCTATATTTTGCCTAGTATGCATATGAAAACAGAAGTTATCATTAGGAAATCTTGAAATTAGACACTCAGCTTAGCCACAACACGAGTATGCCAAGTCCAAATTATGACATTCTAATGACCTAAATCTAGAAAATTTTAACATTGGTGAAGTGAGATTAATGGAAAAAAGCATGCACAAATTAGGACCATCTTCAATTTAGCATCAAAGTATACAAGTTTCAATGAATTTATGATATGAGAGGTGGGCACATCCCTATAAACCACATGAATTGAATTGAATTGAATTGAATATGATTTAAGCACATACATGAACAATCCATCTTTCTTATCAGAACTGAATCAGCAAATTCAGGAGTATAGTAATTGAGAGGTGTTACCATTGGCCTAGCTCTTCTGGGTCTGGCTCGTCTCAGCTCCTGCAACTTCTCCACATTGGCCACACCCAAAACCGCCGACTCGAACGTCCCAAAATTCCCCACAATCCTCTTCTCCGACTCCAAGCTCAAATACGCCTCCACCCGGTTCGGCGCCGCCGGCCCCACCCACTGCCTGGAATTGAACATCAGCCCCATCTCCGCCGGAACCGAATCGAACCCACACGCCGAAATCACCAGCGACCCAGTCTCCGCCGCCCTGTCGTGGTACTCGGCCTCCATCCTCTCCATGAACTCCGGCTCCCCGCAAATGTCCAAGTAGTCGCAGCCCGTCTCGACGCAGGCGGCGACCACCGGGTCGCCGTGGAGGCGGAAGGGGCCGACGCAGTTGAGGATGAGCTTGGTCTGGGCGCAGAGGCGGCGGAGCGATGATGGATTGGAGGTGTCGGCGGTGAGGATGGGGACGGGCGGCGGCGGGACGGGATGGGCGGCCCATTGGAGGGTCTGGGTCAGCTTGTTTGGGTTGCGGCCGGCGAGGGCTATGGTTCGGAGAGCGGAGCTGTTGAGGAATTTGAGGGCCTCCCGGACAACGTACTTGCCGGTGAAGCCGGAGGCTCCGAGGATGATGAGGTCGTAGTCGGCGTTGGGTTGATTTTCTTCCATGTTTGTGCTGTGTGAATAGAAAGTAGAAAGTTGGAAGATTGGAGGATGGGGTTTTATGGAAGAGTAGACAATTAATTACAGGAGTGCCATTAATTTATGATGTGAAAAATTGGGAGGGAGGTGGGTTGATGATGGAGCAGAGCAGGAAGACTGGAAGAGGCAGTTGCGGTGCGATTGAGGTGTGACCAAGGAAGTACACACCTCACTCCCATGTGTGCATGTGCACCTAGTTTTTTTTTTTTTTTTTTTTTTTTGAAGTCATGTAAAACTCACGGCACATGAGTGTTGATAAATCCACACATAATCACGTTCAAAATATATTAAATATGATGTTACTCGAAAAATTACAAGTCATCTAAGGGAGGAAGACACGACACGTATTATCCAAATGTTATGTCGTCCTATCTTGCGGTCTTAAAACACGCTCTGCAGACTTATTTTCAAATGGAGGTTTCAAGATGAAAACTCTTATCAAACAAGAGTTCATCTGATTATCAAAATATAAGTCTTCTAGAAGAGAAGCTTCCCGTCAAGAAGCATATGAGGCGGAATGATGTTGCCCCTGCCTTCTCCATCTTCCTCTTGGGTTGAAGAGGTTCGTCCCTCCTCTTTTTCAAAGCAAACAAAACTAATTTGAAGATGGGTCTACTCAAGAAACCTATCAGGTCTTACGGTCTCCGTGCCGGGCGGTGAGTGTGAGATCCGTTGGAGAAATTTTGGGCTTGAATGATTAAATCACCTTTTTTTTTTGGAGGGGCACCCTCTTCAATAAGGGAGCCGAGACCCCATTCTCGGACGTCATATTTCTCTTCCCAAATTTGTGGCGAGAGGCCCCGTCCCTCCCGAAGTGTCATTTCTTTCTCTCCCATTTTCTACTTCTTTTCATGCACGTGACAAAAGACATGTTATTTATAACTTCTAAGGTTGACCTCATTTTCACGCCCGATTGATATTACGGTTCTCCCGCCTATCAAGTGTCCATCTCGCGAAGCCTACACAATTAAGAGAACACAACTCAAAATCAATAAACAAGCAAGTGTGTACAAAATGTTTAAAAGGTATGAAAAAAGTAAAATACTTCTTGATTTCTCCTCACTCTCGAGTAGGGGCATGAACATGGTCTTGGGAGGTACTCTTCACGTTAAGTGCAATTATGGAAGTGTATGCGGTAAACCATCTTGGATGTCAAAATGGGAACACCTACTTAAAGTTCCAAACACTACCAATTTACAAAGAATTTGAAATATGTTGTGAGGTGTATTGTGTGGAAAGATGTGAAAAATGAATTTTCTCCCCAAGAGCTCCAAGTATTTAATATTTATACTTACAAACCTTAGCTGATGTCGTAGTGCGGGGTGATAGGTTGTTGTTCATAGTGGGTATGTGGTGAGCTCTTGGTTCGCCTTTGGGAAGTATCCTTCTCGAGCGTCTAGCCATGTTTTGGGACATTCTTGGTCTAGTAAAGGGTAACTTGAGTTTATAAGAGATCCTACCACGTTGGCGTGACATCTCAACAACTTGATTGGTAGAGGCAACGGAACCTCAACATCTTTTTTTGGTATGAGGGGCATGCAGACGAGTGAAAGAGCATCATAATTATAGCCATATGCGAAGTTCAAGTTTCCTTGTGTTTGTTCTCGACATTGCAACGAGTTTTGGTGTTACGACGTTCAGAGAGATCCAAGCTTACAAGCGTTTAACACTCAACATGCCTTAACTTCTTCGCGTCGTGGTGAGCTTTTGACACTGCAGTGCTTCGCGAGGTCCATGTTTCATTACGCCTATTCTAGGCGTTGTGGCATGGTATGAGGCCATGACATTATGCGAGTATTGATATCCTCTGAGGTTAGTTCATAGTTCCTCTTGCTTGGTCTGATGACTCGTTGATTAGGAAAAGTTTGTCTTCAGGGGCCCCTTTGACCGTTTACCCCTGAAGGCGTTCTCTATTTGTACATATGTTGGCTTTTTATTGACCGAATTCACTTACAAAAAATTGGTAGCATCACCTCATATTAGTGAAGAATTTGAGAAAATGAGAAGTCTACCTTGGTTTTCAAGCTCTTAAAATTTAGGGTTGATTGCATAAATGAACGAGGTAGAGCATAAGAGATGAAATTTGGAACACGTTGACCATCTTGAACTTGAGTTATACATGAGATGAAGCTTCCCCGATCACTAAACTACGTCCCTTTCCAGTATGTAAATGTTACACTCTCAAGTAAGAACAAATCTTTGTTTAATTATCCATTGAGGATTGACACAATGTCCTCTAAGGACAAACAACACTGAAGGGATATCAGAAACTAAGCATGTACATCACAAATGAAAATGCCATCTGGCTTGGAACTTCCATCCTCCTCTCAAATCAATGCCTCTAAATGTCTTCCCTTATGTTACGGGAATGCGAGGATTGCTGATAGCATTTGGATATCTGGTCCGTGGCAGACGCCTTGTCCTCTTTCCCCAGCTCATCAGGCTTTTGTCCTCGAGCCCTGGTGCATTACATTTCGGTTCCTGCATCTTGGTCGGGCTAGGTGAAGTTTCAGTAGGAGAGGTAAAGGATCCACCCGAGTTCTTCCTTCCCCTTCCCCGACCACTCTTAGCAGCATTCCTCCTTGATAAACTAGACTGCCAAGTTCCGCCGGTTGCTCCAATCATCCCTTCAATTATCTGCAGATCCTCAACAACTTCATACCTTGATAGAGAAACAAGACCGGGCAATATGTCTCTTTGGAAGTCTTTCCGCTGCCTTCCTCTCCTTGCCTGTCCTCTCCTAGGCCGTTTTGTCAACACCTTTTCGCTGTTGTCTTCTAGTTCTTGAGGCTGAGGCTCAAAGCTGCATTCATCTACCTTTGTCTCTTTCAAACTCAATGTCATCAGCTCAAAGTAATCCATCCCGTCAGGATTGTGCTCTTGGCGACAGTAACCACCCGTCAACACTGAAACAGACTCAAGCTCATTCTCCACATAATCACTCTTGTATGAAGAAATTATCTCTGCAAACCAAATGAGGGGATTGCACCGAGAAGCTTCTGGTATGTTACAAGTGTCGTTCTCTTCAAGATTATGCACACGAGACGTTGACATGGCAACTAAAGCATCAGCTGCATCTCTTACACGCCCTTCATGAGGATTCCTAGCATCATCCTTTTGCGGGGTAAAAGGTCCACTCGGTATGCTTTCTAGAGATTCATCTTCATGAGTTACACCTATTTTTGCTCCAACCACAGCCACCTCCAAATCTATCTCAGCAGAAATATTCACATCGATTTTTGGAGAAGAGGGTTTTAACTGAGCTTCTTCTACATCTTCAGTTACACATAAATTTAAGTCAATGTGATATCTAAAATCCGCATTAGGATTCACCAATCCTTTGTCCAAAACTTGACCCTCTACCTTACGATGGTCCCTAGATTTTGGACAGAGAAAATCATGAGAAATATCAGTCCCAAATAACTCAACTTTGACAGAGTTGCCACGATCAATTGGAGAGAGAAGATGATTAGGCTTTGCAGTGGAGCTAGGAGTTGACAGATCCTTGGATACATGAGGCTTGTAAAAGAAGGGAAGGCCATGAACCTTACTAATATTTGAGCAGTCACCTACTTTGTTTCTTCCAACCGCACAAGCATTGTCATGTGTTGCAGATGAGAGATCCTGAGTCAGGCCTCGAGAGAGACTATTTCTCAAACCAGTTCCATTAGCAAACTGACCCAACCGGTTTTGCAAGGAATCCATATTAGAAAGATCACAATCTTCCTTTTCTTTAGAAGCTTTTCCATTATGTAGCAGCATTTCTCTAAGCCAAGATAATCCTCCTTGTGGGCTCTCATGCCTCCTTTGCATATCATTAAGAACAGATTCCTGCTGGGATAGTACTTTATTTCGATATTTGTTGAAAGGTACCACATTTGCCTTTACATCACTTATCGGCTTTGCATCCTTCGAACATTCTAAACCCCTAATGTAATTCATGTGACACTTTTTTGCAAATGGTTCACGAGCTGAAACACTGTCATTGATGCCATTTGTGCAGTCAAAGCTGATAGGTGACCGGCGACAAACCTGTGATTCATTAGATGCTGCCAACTGAGAATCAAGGTAAAGACCATTCTGAAAGGGTAGTTCGGCTTTTACAGTTGGAATTGGTTTTGAATCACACAGCAAATCCCCAGAAAACTCATGGCTCCTCATCAATATTTTGGGGTTAACATTTGAATGTGCTGAGGTATTGGAACAATGATGTCCTTCAACAACTAACTGGCTCAAGGCACTTGGTAGCCTTCTCTGAGATGAAGCAAAGAAAGGCTCGGAGTTGGTAAAATCTGATTGAGGGACTGAGTGTAAACCAACAGATCCAAATGACGTACATCTATTTTCAGGACATGAACTTCCACATAAGCTCTTTTTATCATGTAAAGCTTGGCCTGTTAAATAGAGGAGATAAATCAAATCAAACCATCACTTTTGTACTGAAAAATCTTGCAACACAGTAAATAATAAGCTATTTTCTTCTTCTATACTCAGTAGTCAGTACAAAAGACTTAACATATCAGTAGGTTCGAACAAAAGCAGAAGTGATTGCTCGCGCTTCTCTCTGCACTGGAAAGATAGAAGCAACCACCTTGAATGTTTTCTTAATCCAAGATAAGTTCACCAACAGTTCCCCTCAAGAAAGCTTTTAGTCACTATTTTGAAGATCTAAAATCAGCCTGTTTAGAAAATATTTAGTTCAAATATTATATTTTTTATTGTATGAAAATGAAATATATTCTACTTCAGATTTAGAATTCTGAAAAGTGTTTTCCAATCATTTTGCAGCTTTAGTTCCGACTTCTCATGCACCAAACATTTTTTTCTGCAGTCCAAAAATACAAATGACTATACTGCACATACATTATCTCTTTCTTCTCAATAAGCATAAGGATCTGTTTCCAACTTCATTCTATATACCATTTTTTTTCTTTTCTTTTACACTTCTATCAATATACAGTCTTGGTGGGATGGAGAACCAGCTAGTCATTTATTCTTTTGACATAAATAGCAAGCAGAACCAAATGAAAATTTAACAGATTCACAATTGAAACAGAGAAAATATTGTAAACAATACTGTTTAAAAAAGACCCTTACCAGCTTCTGTTGTAAAAGACAAACTCTCCTTTTTCCTGTCATTCTGTAAATGAAGATTGATAATTCCATCATCTCTTCCTCTAAAAGAATTAGGCAATTCCTTGCCCATATAGTCGAATGCAGAATGCAAATTTCCAGATAGGTTCCACCTTTGTTTTTCCTCTTTGGAACACACAAGCATACTCGGTAGTGGAATAGGAATATCAAGAGAAGCTGAAGTAGATACCTTTTCAAATTGGTTAGGTTCATTCAAATCTGCCAAACAAGGAGTTCTCCTTAAATATGAATTGGAGTATGAAGCATCACCACGACAATCAGATTTCACACTTCTTCCAAAAGACAAACTTACATCTCTCCTGCATGTGACCATGTCATTCTGGCTACAGGAATGACTTTCCACTCTTGAAACCCCTGAAACTCCTAGATCTTTCTCTTCACTACCTATGTATTCATCAGCTGGAAGCTCGAGGTCAATAAATAGTTTCTGAGGTTTCTGGCATTTTGATTCCAACAATTCACAGTCCTTCAAAGACTCTCCATTCAGGAAGTAATCACGGCTAGATTGCATTATCTTTCCTTTTACATCAAGATGAGATTGGTTGCTATCAGTGCCTGATTTAGACAGTCTACCACAATAGGAAGCTGCCAAAGGCAAACTGGAGGCATGCCACCTCTTTTTGTCATCGGAAGGAGTAGAGGAAGAAGGTAGTATGGATTGTGATATTCTTGCAGGCGCTGATTGTTTGTGCGGTTCTCTGCTTTTGATTTCATTCATCAAGTTTGTCTGTTTCTTGTAAATACGGTGCAGTTCATGAAGCTGGATCAACAGATTACATACAAATAATACCACGTCAGATCACTACATTGAGCACTCATGCAATGGCCAAGGTAAGAGCTTGTTTATCGCAGTAATATCCAAAAATAATATATCTGAAAAGGCAGCAAACAGAACTTCAATGTGCAAATAATTAGGCTGACAATATACTTACTTGATGCCTGAATATAGATTCATGCTTCAATATAGTTTGCCGCAGTTTCTCCATGTCATACCCAAAAGATTCATCGGAGGCTGGCCTTGTTGAGAATAAGTTATGATACTGTCCATTTTTTAAGGTTTTGCTCTCGTGATATAGAGGCCAGACACCTCCACTAGCATCATCATTTAGATCCCTCAAGGAATGATATCCTGGTAAATGCATCTTAGATTGCACTTTAGTTCCCATTCCTACAATAGCACAATGGGTAGTATTATACTGGGAGTTAGAAAACAATAATTCAGTATAGTGTTACAACAGAGCAAAACAGCCCCATTATGAGTTTCGGCTGGTATTCAGCCGAACCACTGAAAAACAAATTCCTAGAAACTAAGTATAATAGTGCGCTGATCAAATCCCCAAAGGGACCATTCAAACACGACAAACTGGTCAGAATGTCCTATAGCAAACCAGCAATTTAAGGAAACTGAAACTGAGAGGGAAAGTATCATTATCATCCTTCAAATAGGATTAAAGTTGCTCAATACCACTCAAGATATGTGTCGACTTGACAAAGGTTGATCATTGATATTGTTTGAGCTTATTAAAGAGTGAACTTTACTGTTACAGGTACCGGTACAGGTACAATATCCTTGGTAAAGTGATCTCCTGAAAGTTTCCAAGTTCAACCATACCTGTCAAGAAGCATATTTCATCTAAATATAACTTGCGAACCATAAATCAAAGACACGTTCGGCTGCCATATATGCTTCCCACTTCCACGAAAGAGATAGAGATCAATATACAAGATCAAATCATAGTTACAAGCAATTGCTCCGGACTAGCAATATTTGAGACTTTTTGACGGCCTAGTAAATTTTTCAGAATAAAACCTGTTGTGAATAATCAAGGCTGCTTACTAAAATAGAAGGAGCCATCTAGCAACAAAAAAAAGACACAATTCAAAACAAAATAGTACTTGGAACTGTAAATTAGTATCCAAATTACCCTAATTTAAACCACAAAGCATTATAAACCAGAGCTTGAAGGCCATGTAGAGATTAAACCCAGCTGGATAATTATACTTCAAACCAGATGAATGAGCAAAGAATTAAGAAAAAGAAAATCCCATCAAATGCTCATAACAAAAGAAGCCCATGATCAATGGAGCTAAAACTGACTTAACTACTGAGATAATAAATATTTTATTTTATTTATAAAAAAAACAGAGGTATATGCATAAAATCACATTCCCAAATCAAAACTTCATATAAGAAAGAATGAGCAATTAACATCAACTGCCAAAAAAGAGAAAATTTTACCAGATGCCCACATCCTCCTCTACCCTTCTCAAAGCATTCTCAAAGAGTCTTCAAATTCTCCAGAAACTGATAGCAACCTAGAAATCCATTATCTCCATGACAACATCCACAGTGACAGAAGCAAGAGCAGCAAAGAAGCACACTAGAACAACAACAACCCAAGAAACCCATGCCCCAGAATAGAATGAAAAACAGCTCCTCTTCTTCTCAGAGACAAAACAACAAACACCTGGTGGGTGTCCCAGTGCAGCACCACCCATTGCAGCCTCTCCTAGATCATCTTCTCAGAAAGAAACTCAGATTTGCTGAGACCCAGAAAAGAAACAAGAAAATTCAGAGATCCCACCACAATTGATCACAAACCCAGATAGTTAAAAAAAAGAAGAAGAAGAAGAAGAAGAAGAAGAAGAAGAAGAAGAAGAAGAAGAAGAAGAGCACACACCTCCATGAATCACCATCATGAGTTCATGACCCTCTCTCTCTCTCTCTCTCTCTCCAACCACAAGAACAGTGACTTGAAATTTGTCAACTTGTGGTCTGGTATGTGCTTTGGTTCAATCATTTCCTTGGGTTTGATTTTTAATAAACAAGAGTATTTTCAAGGTGTTATTTTTTGATAAAAAAAAAAGAGAAAAGAAATAAAATAAAATATAGATTCTCTCCACCTTCCATGCTTTTTGGGTACACATATTTATGTTTTTATTAGAGAGAGTACTTTTTAAGAAAATGTAGACAGACACCTGGTTTTAACTGAAGCAACAACTCAACAACAGTTTCTAAAACTGGCTTTACCTTTACCCATTTTCTTTTCTCCTTCATGGGACTGTCACGCACACGCGCGTATCTACCGCTTTCACTAATATTCCCATCTCTGCACCAAATCTCTTGTGTTAGTTTTCCACGCGCCTTTGAGGAGCGTGGATCGGTGTTTTCTGTTTTTTATTTATTTATAAAATTGTGGGAAAAAGTGATGGGGACAGCAATGGCATGAGATAGATATATATGGAGATGAGGGTTTCACTGTATGGAGCGATTTACGCAAAGCGATGGGATTTGGTTTGTTTGGTTGTTTTCTCAACTGACAAAATAGATTTTAGTATTCTTGGCTGTTAATATTGTGGATAATAAGTTTTTCGATTTGACTTCATTTTATTAGAGGGGATTAGGGGAACACTTAGTTGGATTTGACGGAATGTCTTGATTTGATACGGTTTTTAAAAATATTTGAACTATATTGACCCGATTGGATAACTTTTAGATTAAATTGACTCGATTGATAGTTTAAGGACTAAATCGTACGTTTGGATAATTCAGGACTAAATTGAACATTTTGCCTAATTTAATTATAGATTACATTTTAAAAAATTTGGATCAATTTTTTAGCATAGAGTTTTTCTTTGTTCGTAAGCTTGCGAATCAGGTGGCTCACAAGCTTGCTCGGTCGTCCGATTCAATGACAAGCTCAGTTGGTTGGATTGGGCATGTAGCTCCAAGTATATATCTCTAATGTATTAGCTCAGGATGCTTCATTTTCTTAATACAAAGCAGGTTTTGTCCACCAAAAAAAAAACTCAATATAATCCTTACATGACACATCATTATAATCTCGTTCATACTAGACTCAATGAATTCGCTGTAGCGGAGGGACCAATTCGATCTAAAGTTTTAATGAAATGGCACAACCCTTGCAAGTTTCGCTAGCGATTTTGCAATAGTTCCTCTATGTGCGATGAATTTAGACGTGCATTGACTTGAGTGAATTATGAATAGAGCAGATTGAACTGTGGATCGAGTTAGATGAACCGTGAGTTGAATTGAGCCTAATCTAGGGATGTCTAGACATGGCCACGACCATAGGGACGTGTCTGACGTGCACTTGACCTACTCCTTTTTTTCTCTTTTCATCTTCTTCTCTTTTTTTTTTTCAAGTTCCGCAGGTTGTTGACGTGATTGATTTTTCGATACTTTTATTCTTCCTCTTTTTCGTCTTTAATCACTTGTTTATGAAAAAAAATATCGTGTATTATCAATCATTTTTAAAACCTGTATTTAATTTTGTGTATTTATGAGAGTAAACTTTGATTGAATTTAATAATAACCCCATGAGATAATTAGTTATCCGAAATTAAAATATAGAATAATTATAAGCTATGAGTATGAGAAACATGATTGATCTCATGAAAGATTTGCAGAATGTAGTGTTTGAAGGAGAGGCCTATAAAAGCTAGGTAGGTGGAGCATATTTGAAAGCCGATCGACCAACAATATCAGAATATACAAATATTTCAAATCCAAACTAAAAATTGTCAATTCAATCATATATCAACTGCAGGAGATTCTTTCAAGAATTATACATATCTTGCCACTCAAGTTTTCAAAGTTGTCTCTTTGATAGTGAAAGTTGCACTAGTGTACGTAATGGAGAAAGATATTTTATTTGTAATGACCAAACAATTTAATCTTATTTGTTTGCTAAATCAAAGTCCCAATGAGTTACAGAAACTAGATTCAAGCCTTGTTTGGGAGGTCTACGTGGCTCGTGCTGCTCTAATGTTTATCGACATTTAGAGACATCGTAGAAGTTTATGGTAAAAAGATTTGTCACACGAGCAATTAAGCTCTTGCAGATCTTAAAGAAGTTGTAAAAACAAGGGTAACGATAATTTTGTCTATACTGTTGCTCTAGTTTATTACTAAAATAATCTCAATTCAGATTCTTATATTGTTAAAACGTTTTTTATTGCTATTTCTACCACTAAAAATTACTAGACTTTTCTATTATTTCTATTTGATTGCCAGAATATGATTTTTTTAATAATTTAAGGGCCCACATTTTTGTTTCGCCTCGTGCCTAAAAGAATAATATAAAAATCGGCATTGCCTTGTTGCTTCCTTAGTCTTAAAATTTATGGATATTTCTTTGAACCCCTATAATCATCCAACACCAATGATGCGAGTGCGCAAAATGCGTTGAATTAGCACGCTAAGTTCTGAATAATACGTGCTCGAATGGTACAAATAGAATCATTTTAATAGTTAAAACTCTATTTAGATATGTGAATGTGAGTTTTATAAATTTCATGTTACATATATGAGCTAAAAAAACAGTCATGTATAAAAATACAGAATAGTACACATGTAAATGGTATGTTCTATAAATCTTACCATTAATGGTAGTTTGATGGAGTGAACCTCCATTTTACTATCAAAACTTACCTCGAAATAAAAGTAAAAAATTGCAAAGGCTTTGAAGCAATCAATTACAGAAGTTTTGAAGCAAATGGGCAAAGCTACTTTCAAATCCAAAGGTACAAGAAATGGAAAAGGAGGTGGAGAAAAGTGTAAGCAACATCATTACCAAACACACATAATTTCATTTTCTAGACATCTTCAACTTCAACCTCAAAATTGGACCTCCCTTTTCAACTCAAATTTGGTGGGCTCCATTTCAGGATTTTAATTATGTGATCTAACTTTTAAGTAGGGTTTTAATATGGGAATGGGTCCTAAGAACTTTTATTAAAGACTATTACCTAATATGTATGTTTATGGACATTGTTTCAGATCTTCACCTTATCTTATGCATAGATAGGAAAGCACATTTAGGGTTTATATGGATACAAAAGATTATATATATATATATAATAGAGAATCTAATCTTAATAAATTTTGAGATCCAACTTCAGACTAATGAAATTTTGTACACATTATACATGTTTGAGTGAAGTTGTGAGAGTAAAACGACCTGATGTATCCAAAAAACTCAGCCACAAGTATGGTTGTTAGTTCGTGAGATAACATCTCTTCATTGATATGACTGAGTCTCAACTCATAAAAACTTGTATGCATTTCTTTCATATATATGTGTGCGTGCACGCGAACGTATTTCTCTACGATTCGATCTATAGTTTATGCATCAAAATGATGATTATAACTATAAACTATTTAATTTGTGACATTTTTTTTCGCATCATATTAAATCTATACCAATTTATCATCAACAAATATTAAGTTTGAATGAAATAGACAAATATCGACCTAATAGAGTAGTCTCTTAGATTGAACTCTCTTATAGAATTTAAGTTGTTCCATTGGTTTTTTCTTAAGAATCCGTCAAGACGGAAGAGGCTGCTTTAATGAATCCGTGTGAGCAAAGAGTAAGTCGTCGCGGACCTCTCTTTTAAAAAGAGGTGCAATAGTATTGTATGAGTAAGTTTTTTTTGTGTGAACCAATTGTTATGGGAAATTGATCAAATGTGGTATGGGTAAAGAATGAAAAGATGTGAGATTCCAAATAGACATTGAGTTTGTTAGAAATGAATGTGATATAGAAATAGTTAATAGCAAGTGTTTTGGGAAATTGAGAGGTTTGGTTGAGATATGTAATGTATCCATCAACAATCTTAATTTGCAGCAACCAAATCTACAATGCTTGCACCTAACTTGTGCAAGTCCCATTTAATGCACCTACTATCTAAACTTTTGGTGTATGATTACATGACTCAACACACCCTCATTTTGGATACAATAACTCATGCAACTACAAATTGGTTGTCTAATCAATTTTATTTATTACTATACGAGGACAACATATCCAAGTATCACTCTCTTCTTCTATATAAATATTACAACTTTATAAATACTACAATTTGTTTTTCTTTTTTTTTTTCTAATTTTTTGGATACTATTTTACGGCAATTCCGCAAATAATCGCAAACGAACATGAAGAGTTGTTGTCAATATCTAAGGCGCTTAGTTGAGTTGTGGAGCGGGATCGACAAGAACATTTGATCGAGTTTGACGTGTTTCAAGTTGTTCGAGTTTAACAGGCTGGAGGGTAGAACATCAATGTCTTAAATTTAATTAAGTGGACTGGTACTAAGAAGTATTCGGTAAATAATGGCGGACATTGACATATTACAAGTGTTAAAGTATTTCAAGTTGAAATGAAGACTTTTTTTGCCTTCGATCTTGTGCCTTTTAAGACTAACAACTTGTTTAGATAATTTGACAGTCTTTTATTCTCTTTTACTTATAGTTTGTCGATAGTGCATTATCTAAGATTCTTGAGACATTTTTATTGAAAAGAAAAGTGTCATCCAAAATAGTATTTTTTTTTTGAAGGAATCCAAAATAGTATTTGAGTATGTCTTTATTTTTAAAGTTTAAGTGCTTTTTACTCTGTTTTATTTATTTAACAAAACCTTTCTTGGGCCCATGAGCCCAACATTTTCAACTACAGTTGGGCTGCAAGCAGGCAGAGGTCCAGTAACCAGACCTAATCTCATCCTTTAATTGTTCCTTCTCCCATCAAAGAACCCCAACCCCAACCATATTCGGATATTCCTCCTTTTAACATCAAGACTCGAATCCGAGATGTTAAAAAAGAGTTTGAACTCGAGACCTCAGAAGAAATTCAAAACGCATCAACCGCTTGTTTCAACATGAGCTTGGTCCCATAATACAGTCCCTCCTAAAAACACCGCTCTTCTCATGAGTTTAAAGACAAAAGTGTAGATGGGATGGAGGTAGAGCTGACAATTTGGAGCCAAACTCGACCTTACTTTTATCTGACTCTAATCTAACCGGAATTAAGTTGGTCGGGTTGGGTTAAATTCTAGTCGAGTAAACCCGCAAAATCATTTTTTGATGCCTACAACCCAAAATGTGACCCTAACCCGATCAATATGAAGACCCTATAGGGTCAGATTAGGGTTCAACAACCTGACCTGACCCCACAATTTTCCACCTCTAGATGGAGGCATGAGGCTGATTGTGCACCACCAGGTTTGTTTTCAATCCCATCTTATCAACCTTGGGATTCAGCTTTCAAATATGATGGCCCAATGGATGTAACTTACTGATGGCACCATACAATGGTGTCCACCATTACATCTTACACATCCTTTGTTGGTTTGTTGATCAAGTTTGCGGATGATGTGTCTCTCTTCTTCCACACTTCTTTGAGACCCAAACACAAACTTTCATTTCTAAACTGAAACAAAATAATTTTCTCACCTCCAGGTATATATAAATCCAAGGAAAACAGTTGTATCCATCTTAGAGTAAACCACTTTACGAAACTATTACTCATTTGTTTGGGTCATCTACTGCTCATGTAGAAGCAATATAATCATTGAGGTCACACGTTGTTAGGTCATCGAAGCTGTCAACCTTCTTTTAGACATTTTCACTCTACAAGAGCTTTTGCCGGAGATTTTTTCACAGGAGGTGGAAAATTTATATGGAAATTTTATGTCCCCAGTTTGCCCCTTGTTTCAGTAAAGTTAATGACTTAAATACGCCTCAATCCATATGAGTTCTCCAGCTGAAGTACATTAAAGAGGATAAATAGTTTAAAATTCTGTCAACCAAGAAAAAAAAAAAACAATGCAGTAAACTTAGATGTGATATGAGTTGACCTCAGCGTTATATATACATGTTTTACTTTATGCGGTAAATCATTCTAGTTTCACGGTCGACCTTCAATCGACATATCCATATGTGATTTGAGACGACCACAAAGTCAGACATACATGTTTTTACTCTATGTGGTAGACCGTAATAGTTTCACAATTAACCTTTTTTCAATAGACTCATACGTGATATGGGTCGACCTCGGAGTTAGATCTTGATGCTTATATAGTCGACCATGAAGACAATTAGGCCAACCAATTGCATATACAATATAAATTTAATTATGTTATACTTAACATACATACCTAAGGAAAGTTTAGTAAATTCATAATTATATCATTACTTTCAGACAATTTTACCAAACAATCTATATCAAAGTTTCTTTTTAACCTCCTTCTAGAGGTTGGTTTATCAAACAAAACATTTATTCTTTATAACCATTTTACTTCTTTCCAGCTCCCTCTACAAACATTTTCCGTCTATAGATTTTTGAAATATACAACCTAAACCAGTCCTAAGCTTCTACTCTTAACATTGTACAGATTCACCAAATTTCTTTGAACTAGAAGGAAACAAGGATTGGACTAAATTTAATTGAAGAATATCTTGTATGACAAGTAATAAGCACTATGATTACTTTCATTGATAAGAAAGAATGGCATTGACAATTTTATATGTCCAGATATAAACTTTAAAACTGTACCTTTCCCTTCTTTCTTCAAGGTGTGCAAGTTAATTCATGACCAGATATAGCTAGCCGAGTACCCACTCGAGAGGGCATTTCCTCTGCCATACCCAAAGATATATGCATCCAACCATCCATAAATTCAAAACGAGGAATGATGGCAAAGTAGAAACCATAGAGCATATATCCCTGTAACCTGCATCGGCTTCTAGTGGCATGTGGTTGAATCATACCCTAATTAACTCGCTTAAGGTTGCGGCAAAATCTATCAACCAATAGGTGAAGTCTTTCTGATCTACTTTGCGATCTACCAGAAGCTGTACATTCACGGACCTCATCATCAATTTCTACAGAAATAGCCCTTAGTGGTATTTGATTTTCTCTGCTCTTCACTTGCAGCCTTACATTGGCAAAACCATCCCCATCCCCTGAAGCGGTTGAAATATTTGACATTGTAGAATTGCTACATGAGTCCGAATTTTCCAATTTAGCCAAGTGATCAAGCACCTCCTCCGCAAGCTCTACGTCATTATGCATCCGGCAAACCCCCAAAAGGGTACCCCATATAATGGCATTAGGTTTCATTGGCATGCTATGCACAAGCCTGTAGGCGTCCTGAAGACGTCCCCCACGACCCAAAAGGTCAATCATGTAACTATAATGCTCAACTTGTGGAACTATTTCAAAATCTCTCTCCATTGCGCTGAAGTAGCGGAGGCCCTCTTCCAGAAAACCAGCATGGATACAAGCACATAAGAGAGCAGTGAAAGTACTTCCATTAGGCTCGTACCCTTCCTGTTTCATTCTAGATAAAAGCTGAAGTGTCTTCTCAGCATGTCCATGTATGGCTAACCCTTGGAGCATGGTATTCCACGACATCACATCTTTCTTATGCATCCCTTCAAATACACTAGATGCCGTAGCCAAGCTACCACACTTTGTGTACATATCAACTAATGCATTGGATGCTTGGGTACAACACCTAAATTTGATTCTCTTAATAGAGGCATGGACCTTCTTGCCCAAATCAAGCAAACCCGACTGTGCACAAGCAGCTAAGATACTAATAATGGCCCCATCATCAAGCTTCAATCCAACGTGTTCCATTTGGTCATACAAGCTAATTGCTTCCTCCGCAAGACCCTTCTCAGCATACCCGCATATAATTATAGTCCAAGCAACCAAGGTCTTCTCAGGCATCTTATCAAATAACATTCTCGCCATATCCATATCCCCTGCTTTACTATAACCCGAAACCATGGTCGACCAAGACACGACAGTCCTCCGAGGCATGTTCTCAAACAGTTCAAAAGCAACATCCATTTCTCCCGCCTTCGCATACCCATCCAGCATTGTGTTCCAACTAACACTATCTCTCTTAGACATTTCGTCGAACAGGCTGCGTGCCTCCCGCAACTGGCCCGCCTGAACCAACCCCCCTATCATTGAATTCCAAGACACAACATCTCTCTCACCCATCGACCTAAACAGCTTCATCGCCGCGCTAATGCCAAGAGAGCCACACTTGGAGTAACAATCGATAAGCGAATTGGGCACAAAAATATCAGAACAAAAACCAAACTTTACAATGTGGGCATGAATCATTTCAACCATACTCAACCACAGTTTCCCAGAACAGGCCTTTAAGAGAAATGGGTAAGTGAAATTATCGGCGAACATACCGAAACTCTGCATCTCGAAGAAAGCGGCAAAGGCCTGCGAGGGCTGCGAGTTGTGGATGAGAGCTCTGATCAGCGTATTGTACAGGAGCACATCGGGTTCTTGAAATTGGTTGAAAACGGAGAGCGCGAGGCCAATTTGACGGCAGTTGGAGAAGGCGGCGATGAGCTTGGTGGCCACAGCGCGGTGTTGGTGAAGATTGGCTTTGAGGATTTGGGCGTGGACTTGCTTGGCGTGGCTCAGGTTCTTGCATCTGTGGAGGTCGACTAGATTTTGCTCCAGCAACCTGGTTGGGGTTGGGGTTGGAGTTGGGAAGGATACTTGCATTTGTGCTAAGAAAAAGAAAGTGTTGAAGTGAAGAAGGTGGAGGAGACAGAGAAGATAGAGGAACGATTCTGACCTCAAACTTGAATCCTGGGTCACAACTCAACTCCGTCTATTAAGTATACTGGAAAATATGACAATTATTTTAAGATGAAGTGAGTAATTTATTATATGAATACTATATATAATCCATGAATAATTAACTCTCTAAAAAGATAAATCAACAAGATATTCGTTTTTGAATTAACTCTCTAAAAAGATAAATCAACAAGATATTCGTTTTTGAACAAAAATTCAAGATAAACAAGACACTCATTTTGAGATGGACAAAGTATCATATTAGTCGGTTTTGAGTTAGATCATGAAACTTAATTAAAAAGCCAAAGGACCTAAGTTTTCTTTTGAAAACCGTCAACAACCACATCGAAAAGATAGATGAGAAGCTAGGAGATGAGACAAGTCGAGTCAACACATTTTACTCAAATGCAACACTAGAAAAAAATTACAAATATCACTACCAATTACAATACGAAATGTGGCATCCAAGCGCCACTTCATCATCTAAGAATCAAGTATGTAGGGATGTTGCTACCTTCGCATGGGGATATTGTTATTTTTCCATGAGAATGCTACTACATTCGCAAGAAGATCACCTTAGCTACAAGAGGTTATGAGCTATAAGAACATCAAAGGTAGGAGATTCTTCTTATAGGAGCCTCCTACCTCTCTAATGAAGTACTCAAGATGCATGATCTCAAAATGAGTCTTCTATCTCTCCACAATTCTTAAATTCCAAGACGTGCTTCTTTGCCTCCAAGGGTCCCAAGGACCTCCTAGTCTTCGAGGCTTCCATGTGAAGCCTTCTACCTTTTCAGGGCATCTGTATGCTACTAAGCCATCAAAAGAGTTTCTTGCTTAATCAAGGCTCCCCATCTTACTTGGATACCTCTAACACTTGACATCTCCACTATTTTAAAGCACACAATAGACACTAGAACACTATCCAAAGCAGTAGATGCTCATAGGAGCTCATCATTGCTCCACGATGTTTGAAAGATGTGTAGAAGTTTCAAAGCTACAAAGGATCTTGAAGGACACGCGAATGTTCCCAACCTACCCACCTCATTGGGACACCTATATGGCTCACTATCTCACCGAGACACACCTAAGCCTTTACAAATTGAAGGGATACCTCTAAGGCTTCATGCTTATCTAGGACACATTTAAAGCTCCCCGTCTTGTTACAACGCTAGCACATTTGACGAAGCGATAGATGCTCCACTCCACCATGCGACGTTGGTAAGACGCATGGATGTTCTAAAACTACAAAAAAGGATAATAGAATGCAACCCAAAGCGGCATATTCTCTTAGGGGATCTACCTTACCCTGTGAATCTTGAAGGGAAAATATACATAAGTACCAAGCCTTACCCGTGGATGACAAACCTATGAAGTTGGAGCTTAAGCTCACAATAGACTAATGGACTCGAATCGCCAAAATCAATCACACGCTAATAGTGTGCTAACCTTGTGCAGACTATATGAACCTAATAGTTAAAACCTTAACCACCAGAATCTCAGCCTCTATGCCCGTTTCCAAGGCTTCAAACTTAAACAAATTCAATACAACTATCTCAATACGTGAATATGAAAACTATAAATTCTAACGTACTAATTCAATCTGAGTCAAAGCGTATCAATCAAGCAATTCTTTTTTAAATATACTATTTTTTTAAGCTAGTTGTAATAGTCAACTACTATAGGATTTGGGTTCGGCCTTGAATACCAATTTTTCAGCTTCTGTCATCATGTGTTCCGCAGAAATGTGGGACACCCTAACAGAGCCGTCTCTGGTCGTGGAAGTCGCTACTTTTTGGAGTCTATCACAGTAGCTTGCACGAAAGAGATGCTCCATTTTCGACCCACCCTCCTACCTAACCCCGTCTCTACACCTACCACCATCGATACCATCCTTTACCTACCATTTACGTGCCTTGTCCTTCAAGTTCCTTTCTCTATCGCTCTTCATTTCTTCTTCTTCTCTGTTTTCCTCAATCACCCATGGAGGCCACGCTGCTCAGAGCTCCGTTTCCAGCCATTTCTGGCTCTCGCACGCTCAATATTGCGAGACCCACTTGCCTCTTCGCCTCCCGGAGCTCATCACTCTTTGGTTCTGGTATGGTCTGCAAGCGAATTGTATCTGTTCAAGCTTCTGCTGCTCCAGTCGGGTATAGAAACCGAAACCCTATTTACCAACTCTCTTGATTTTCTAAATTTAGCCTTAATTTTTTAATGGGTCCCTGGAATTTCGTTCAAGTTTGTATTTTTTTATTGTTATTTTGTTTGGTTTGAAGATTTTGCTTTCTTCTCGTCCATATTTAGTCTTGTTTTTCATTTATGGAGGATGTGTTTCATTTGTTCATTCAAATATGGTATCAGAATTCACTTATTGATAGTTTAAGGGCTTTGACTTACAGTGGAAGTTAATTACTTTCAATTGTCAGTGTTAGTCCTTTATTATTATTTTACTTTTAACTTCTAAAACTTGACTTTCCTTTAATGTAGATTGGCACCAAAGAATAGGGTGGATGAGAGTGAGAATTTGACCCTTGATGGTATAAGAAGTTCGTTGATTCGACAAGAGGATAGCATTATATTTAGCCTTTTAGAAAGAGCTCAGTATTGTTATAATGCGGATACATATGACCCCAATGCTTTTACCATGGAGGGGTTTCGTGGTTCCTTGGTGGAGTATATCCTCAAAGAAACTGAAAAACTTCATGCTCAGGTATGTCAAACCTCTGAAAAGAGAATAGTTACAAGGACGGCGAACGGTTGAAGGAAGTAAATGGGCAATTGCAGTATGTCTGATTGATTATTATTGATTGCACATTAGGTAGGAAGATACAAGAGTCCCGATGAGCACCCCTTCTTTGTGGACGACTTACCTGACCCGATATTGCCACCTCTTCAGTACCCCCAGGTAAGTTTATGTACCAGGCATATTTATTATTATTATTTTCAATGTGTAAACCAGTGTCATTTATTTTACATTATTTGTGAGATATTGATTAGTTCCTTATGTTTATGGGAAATAGAATGTTTTATGTTTGTGAGTGAGTGATATGTTATGGCGCTTGGAAAACCTCAAGGTCCTCAATCTTTATCACATACAATAAGAGGTTTGCAAAACAGAGAATTTAAGGAATGCCTGATCATTACATATTTACATCCTCGAGACTAATTAAAATGATTATGGACACATCTTATGAGCTCATAGATCTTAGATAAATATTAGGATATTTGCTTGCACATTCAAATACACTACATGTAATATGGTTGCACGTATTGGGAAAGTATATGAATATATGGAATCTGGAAATGAGAGTTCATTCAAAGGTCTGCTACCACCAGATTTAGCTCTCTCTCTATATGTGTGTGTGTGTGCGCGCGCGCGCGTGTGTGTATCATAATTGTTGCTAGTTATACCTCTGAATCTGATATCCAGTTCCAACTTCATACTTGTCCTGACTTGCAAACAGGTATTACATCCCTCTGCTGATTCAATTAATATAAACATCAAGGTTTGGGATATGTACTTCAGAGATCTCATTCCAAGATTTGTCAAGGAAGGAAATGATGGGAACTGCGGAGCAACTGCTGTTTGTGATACAATATGTTTGCAGGTACACATTTGGACAAATTTGTCATAATATTAACAAATATCACTTCATTTTCTCAAGTCCGAATAAGTTTTGCTGTGATGTTGAGATTTGAAATCCGACATACCTCTAAGTTTTGCTAGTTATACCTCTAAGGTTTTGTTTTCCCAATCATTCAGTTCTAAATTAAGGGTTTTTGATGGGATTTGGCTCCTTAATGCGGGTCTATCCTTAGTATCTGAGCCTGATTACATAACTAATTGGGTAGTTTTTTCAATTGCCTACTATTCTTGGTTAAGGATTCTACAGCTAGGCTGATTGTCTTTTAACAAGTGGGCATTGCAAAAATTGGCACCATGGGCAGCTTGCATCAAGCTATAGGTTCTTTACAGTAATCTCAAATCTTTAGAGGTCTTAACTTCAAATTATATGCTGATATAGTTGGGACAGCTCGGTGCTGGTTATGTTTATAACAAAACATGGTCAAGGGAGGTTATTGGTCAAATCTCTATGTAAGAAGTAATATGATTTTAGCACTCATGTAGTCATGTTATCCACGTGGTGTCTTTGTGAAGAAACAAAATTTTCAAGACCCATTTGAAATGTAAGATAAGGTTGCACAAACATGCCCCTTGAAGGGATAAAATAGGTAAATGGAACTGTTGTTATATTGTACAGAATTTTGCGAACATATAGTGGTTTTGGTATGCATCAATTAAACTATATAAGTCTGACCTGTGCTGGTTTAATATATTCTACTCTTCTCACGAGTCACAAATACATGAAAGATCCATCCCAGCTACCAGTAGAAGTAAACTGATCAGGATTGGGTTAATATGATGTAGAACTGGTTATTCAGAAATGGAGTTGCCAATGTGAGCCAATAGTAACTGGAGATGCATTGAGCTTGGCAACTAAATTCAATCCACTCAGGACAACAGTAGGCGAATAACAGTTAAAGATAGATCTTAATCTCAGTGTGATGGGATACCCATATTTTAGGGTATCACTGTTTATGACATCGCATCAACTTCCAGCCTTTTCTCCCTATATGTTCTCAACTCCTTAAATCCATTCATTTCCATTATGAATTTAAACCTGTTGAGTCGTTGACTAAATATCCGGACTTCTGTGATAATGTACCTTGAGATGAATTCTTCTTTAGGTCTCAAGAAATATGTGAACTTGTACAATGCTAGTATCTTTGTGTTCTTGACATATTACTCGGATGGAAATCTAGGTTCATATTCTGCTAAAAGTTATTGTATGCTTAGCACTAGTTCAGTATCATAGACCACATCTCTATATATAAGCCAAGGCAAGTATCCGTCCCTTGACAACCTCAAGTCTCAAATAGTTCTTGGAGAGAACAGAAGATCCAAAGGCAAGGCGAATGCTTGAAAATGGTTCCATCCTCTAACATTTACCTTTCTTTTGCTTTAACCTTGCATTTTCTGATAATCACGCATAAAATGAAAAATTAATTAGTCAGATGGTTTATTAAACAAAATTGTGAAGTTCAATGGATAATTTATGTTTGCATGACCTCATGCATGCTGATTAATATAGAATTGTAAGTTGTGAAACAAAATGTGAGGTGACTGCATCGATTATAGCAAGTGCTTCTACTCTATGTTATTCAGCGGGAGGAAATCATGCCGTTGCATTCACTCAGAGATCAGTGATGCTTTCACAACTCGAAGCTTGTCTTTGAAATCTTTGGTTTTCTCGAATTGTTGAATGCTTATTTGTTCTCGTGATTGCAGGCTCTATCCAAGAGAATCCATTATGGTAAATTTGTTGCTGAGGCTAAATTTCGAGCCTCCCCAGATGCATATGAAGCTGCCATTAGAGCTCAGGTATATAACTTTGCTTGGAGATTTCATCCACACTTTTTTTTATTACTTCACCGCATTTGGAATTTCATCTTTTTCTTTGTAATTTTACAGGACAGGGTGAAACTGATGGATATGCTGACATTTCTCAGTGTTGAAGAGACAATACTGAAGAGAGTAGAAATGAAAACCAGAACTTTTGGACAGAAGGTTCCGGTGGATCCAATGATAGATACCACAGAACCTGTGTACAAAATCGAACCAAGCTTAATTGGGGATCTATATGGTGACTGGATTATGCCATTGACAAAGGAAGTTCAGGTTGAGTACTTGCTGCGAAGGCTGGACTGAATTGAGTTAAGAAGTCTGTGTGAGCGTTTACGGGAACAAATGAAATTTGCTTACTCTCTTTACACGGATAGTGATTGCACGTGTTTGTATTTTTGTACTTAATTCTGTATGTAAAAAAATTACCAAAGAAGATTGCAATACAATGTAAAAAAGAGTCATTTAAAGTGTGTTTTAACAATAAAAGGAAGGGTTGAGGATGGGTTTGCTACCAAGTCTACTGAACCACTTATTTGATACCATAATGTCAGTATTCTAAATTTGTATGGAACAAGCTTGGCTTTGCTTTGAATTGTGATCTTCAACTTTGGTTAACAGAAGAATGGCTATGTTTTGCTTGTCAATAATGATTGGATGGTGAGCAGCATGGCACTTGGGTCCATCTTCTTTCCATTATAGACTAGACAATTGTTTGAGAAATTGGTTATTTTTATACAACGAATAGGCAATAATGATCATACATTACATCATGTTGGTGAATCATAGTTGTTGCATTTATATAATCATTATCACATATTCATGATTGAAGGTTTTACACTTTGTTTTTAGCATATAGATTGGTATCACATGACCAATTCAACCAACACCACCAATTCATGCAACTTCTATTGTTAGTTATAGCACAACAAATGTCATTACACTAGGATTAGGAACATACCACACCTAAATGGCTAATTCTAGAACTTGTTAGGCCTCAGCCTCACCAATGGTCATTGAATTGAACCAATATGGCCACCTCTACTTAATTTAATGGTTTGGTCAACCAACACCTTATAGGTGGATATATAAATGATATCTGTGTAAGTGTTGCATGTGCTTGTATAAATCTACTATTTGTTTAGGGTAGATTGGTGATATTTCATTTTACTTATATACAGAAGACAATTTCAAATTAAATGCTACAATAATCTTAAGCAAAAATTGTTTCTTAAATTTAGTTCAGTCATTAATAATAGCACCTCCGGTGACCCAAAAATATGTCAAAAGATACACACCATGAAGGAACCGAGCTTCCGCAACGTCAAGTCCAAGATACTCGTCCACTCAAGCTGCACAGCGTGACAAGCGCACCTCTCATGCATTTTGCATGCGCATCTCCGCAGCACGTTGCCTTGCCGTTGTCGCGATAAGGTACAATTTTTGCCCAACCCCCACGAAAAAACTTCAGGTCGCCTCACATAATCCACCTCTGGCTCTCCTTGAAAAATCGTAGCCATCATGTCTTCACACAATGATACTCTGTCATCTTGACCTCAAACACAAATAGTAGTGATATATTCTTTAATGAATTCAATTGTTACATTCAAATTTTTTTAGAGAGTAGGAAGTGTAAATCAATATTTTTTTGTATAAGTTACATCGTTAATAAAATTTAGATATCTTATTAAAACTGAAATCCGATTAGTTTGACACTAAAACCATCGTGGATAAAAATTTAACAAGATACCTTATCCTTAGTTTGAATCAATCTAAACCTATATATCTTTTAATGAGGTTACTAAAATGATTTATAAGTTACTTACACTTGTAAGTTGACCTAGGAAATCAAATCAAATCTTCAATTTAAAAAACCAATAAAAATGAGTAAGATCTTGAACTCTGTCTAACCACTCACGGCAATCTGCTTTTCAATAAAATAACACTACCTTGCTAACGGTACTAATAATTATTTATCCCAAAATATTTCAAATTAATTATCCTCAATCCACGTTAGTTGTAGATCTAGAAACTAACCACCTTGTAGATAAGCCAAAAACACACACATATCAGCTATAAAGAAAGAAAACCAAACAGAGCTTTCAAGAAACAGAGTCTTGCTTGCTGTCAAGACAGTTCCAGCAGCAGCAGCAATGGGAGCAGTGAGAGGTGGGTCCTTGTCACCGGCGGCGGTGGCTGCGGTGGTGCTGGCATGCGCCGTGTTGTTTTTTGTCCCGGAAGTGGCGGCGACGCGGTGGACGGTCGGAGCCAACATGGGTTGGACCAGCAATGTCAACTACACCATTTGGGCTCAGGACAAGCATTTCTACAATGGTGACTGGCTCTGTAAGTACACTCAGATCTGTTCTCTATTTTATGGGCTTTTCTTTTCAGATCTGTTTAAAGCTCAGCTCAGATTCTTGGCTGATGAGAAAATGTATAAAGATGTGCAATTCTTTTGCCATTTTTGGTTCTTGAAGGAACTTGGTTATTGTGTGTGATCTGTTGAGCTTGGATCTCCAATTTTATCTTGCTTGCTATATACAGTATAGTATTTGTTGGGTTCTTTAATTCTTTCCTAGATTTCTCTTTCTTTGTCCTTTTCAATCAGGTGGAGCTGTAGCAGCTCACTCCCAGAGTCATTAAATTCACTAGCTTCAGTAGCATTTTCTTGACTTGTTGTTGGGTGAGATACAGACCTCACTTGTTTCCTTCCTAACATCATAGCATCAAGGGTTTAGGCACTAACTTTTGTACAAGTTGTTCTTGCAAAGTGCAAATATCAGTGAATCCTTGCAGTGTATTGTGAGTTGACAAGTCATTAAGCATCTATTCATCAACCTTTGGGGCGAGTAGTTTAAAGCACTTGGTCCCCTAGAGGTCTCAGGTTTGTAGTTGATAAAGATTGTTTAGTTGGAGTCCATATGTTATCTTTATCCAAATTCTTGACATTCAAGAACCTTATCATGATTCTTGAAGGATGATTTATGCATTCAAGAACCTTGTATACATGGATTGAAGCGATCAAGAAGTTATGCGATTGTTAGTAACTGTATGGCGTTTCCTTTCTAGTTTTCGTGTACGACAGGAACCAGATGAATGTGCTAGAGGTGAACAAGACAGATTACGAGAGCTGCAACTCGGATCATTTCCTCCACAACTGGACTACAGGAGCGGGAAGGGATGTGGTTCCTCTGAATGTAACCCGAAACTACTATTTCATCAGTGGCAAGGGATTCTGCTACGGGGGCATGAAAGTCGCTATCCATGTCCAAAACCTTCCTCCTCCTCCCAAGGCGTCCCCTCTCAACCAAAAGAGCAGCGCCTCATCAGCCTACGCCTCAGGCCACTACTTCCTGTTACCACCTCTTCTCTTTGCCATTGCTGCACTACTGTGGGACACATTTAGGTAACCAATTTGTCAAAGGAAAATTGAGTTGTGTTGTGTTCCACTTTTAAATTTCTTGAGTTTTTAGATATGGTCATGTATGAGACTATTCATGTTGAAGTAGCTAATTGCTTGAAATATGAAGAGTGGTTTTATGGTGTGTGGACCATTTCATGTGACTTTATTTAGTTAAGAACAGGTTTGTCTTAGGAAGCAGATTCTTACAATATCTGGCAACTTGTTGATTAACTCTGACAAACATAAAGCCCATACTGAGGTTTCATTATCTCTGTCTTTAGGAACAAGATACATCAACAACTGAGGTTTCATTTAAGAGAGATGAACTCAGTTACAAGTTCACTGCAAATGATTCCAAAAATAAAATAAAAAAAATTGGTTTATGGATCTTAATTTTTTTTTTTTTTTCGATTAATAGGGATTAATTTGGCAAACCAAGAAGTCTGGACCGGCCCAATATCGGTGAGACTGCCTGATCCAAATAAATTAGGCTTGGTCTGGTTTAAAAACTGGGCCAAGAAATAGTGATTGAGTGTGATGCGCATGTGTTGGAGAGAGGAGATAGTGGGCTTGAGCTTGCATTTGGATTGTCTGTCGTTGAGTTCATGTGAGTTGGGCTGGGTTGGTGAGTTGTGAGTCGGTGAGTCATTCCCTCAACTCGTTGAGTCATACCTATGAGGCTATGACTTAGTTTGGTTGCTAGGGTACGATCAAGTGTGGATAAGACTAGTTACAACTGGTGACGTGGGAAATGTTCGGGAGAGGGAGAGATACCTCGCCACGTGGCAAACATTTAGCGGTTAATGTGGAAGAACATGCCACGTGGCATAGTGCCATGTGGTTATGTTGTGTTAGGAGGCTATGAAGCTGCCATGTGGCGCTGACATGGCAAATTACATGGGCATATATCGCTGACGTGTGTGGTGCGTGGATGGTGAGCGTTTGCTATAGTCCTGATTCTTTTTTGGTATTTTAAGCCTTTTTGGGTCTATTTAGAGTCCAATTAGTTATCGTTTGGGCCGGTGTTTTTCTCGAATCGATCAATTTGTTTCGTATTTGGTTTGGGATTACTATCGGGCGTTAGATGATTTTGAAGAAAGGAAGGACGGGTCTACTTGTTCAACTATTGCAGTCAATATTTATGAACCAACTATACGATTGTTGGTTGTTCGTATGAACATTTGAGATCTGCAAATTAGGTTACTACAATAATTGGTTCTATGACAAATATGTTCGTAATCGAGTCTATAATTCTCTATTATTCTTAATAAAATTAATACTCTCTTTTACCCACAAAAAAAAACATTATACTCGACATAAATGCAAAATTGTGAATATAATCTAAAAAGTCAAATGAAGCATAAATATTATTTGCCACAGTTTGTTGACATTTTAGATTTTGTTAGATAAACAAATATATTATTTACTATTCTAAAATTTTCCCGCACAGGCCGGGATCATCAACTAGTTATTCTAATATCTACAAAATAAATAGAACACACACTTCAAAATTTAACAAATAAAATGTAATGATTAAATGGGTGGTTTTTGAAGTGTAAGGTGTAATTGAGTAATTTTTTTCTTCTTCATATTATCATAGCTGTATTAATAAGCGCTTAAATTGAGACTAGAATGAGTAAAAGTAAAAGGCAAAATAAAACTAAAATAAGTAACTTGAGTTCAAAAAAAAAAAAAAAAAACTAAAAGAAGTAACTGAAAACTTCATTGAGACACCATAACATATGAGATGAGTATCAAGTGTCACAAAATGTGCCTGAAATCACGAGATTATTGCTCCCCTAAACCCTCCCCAAATTACCATATATACATACACTACACACACACACACAAAACAACAGACCAATACAATACAATACTCGTGAGATCCAGTGTCTGTGTGCGCCCTGGTCGCTTCTTCTAGATTAACCCTAGCGATTACTTAAAAAAAAAACAGCGAGAGAGAGAGAGATCAGGAACGCCATAATCGATCGGTCGATCAGTAGCAATGGAGGGTGGTGTTGCTGCGAGGTTGACGAGGATGGCGGCGGTGATGGCGATGATGATGTTGGTGACGTCATCATCGGCGAATGCGACGATGATAAAGGTAGGGAATGCTACGTACGGATGGGCTCCCAATTACATCAACTTCACCGAATGGGCTACTCACCAGCCTTTCTACGTTGGTGTCTGGATCGGTACGTACGTTACTTTCTCAACAATCTTAGTTTTCAGTTTGTTTGTAGTTTTAAATTTTAGGGTTCTCAAGATTTATATGCAGAAATGTTATGTATCGATCTCTGTGTTCAGAGGCGGAGATAAGATTTTGCTTAGTCAAATTATGGGTTTCTATCACTAGGTCACGGCATTGGTGATGAGATCGCAAGATTTTACTAGAACAAAATGAGGTTTTGAGAAGTTGGCGTGGGCCGTTGACTACTGCGGCTGCCCCTTAACTATGATATTTTTTTATCAGCCTTTAACTATGATATTACCTGTGTTACTGATTGCACATATTTTTTTAGAAAATGACGCTCAATGTTTTATTTTCGTCCTCGGGCATAATTTTCTTGAAATCAGATTTGTATGAATTTGCAAATTTAAGAGGATCTATTGGCAGTACATCGTTTTCAAACCTTAATTTTGCAACAAGTTATAAAAGTATTAAGGGGACATTTCTTGTTTTTAATTTCCATAATTTTTTATGAGCTGAGACTCATCCAAACCAATAAGAAGATCTCACACACGAATTAAAACACCCTAATAAATATAAATATGTGGTCGCAAAATGCCCGTCTAAATCCATTTCATTTGTATATCTTAGCTGAGTCTCAATCCCCAATTGCTTGGTCGAGACCCTCTAGTCTCTGCCAATTTGTAGATGATGGTGTAAATATTAGCATGATTGGTTGTTGTGAATATTGAATGCTGTTACTTGTGAAAACATAAAAGATGGTATTATTGCATGTTGAAGGTAACAATATGCATTTTGTTGGGTAGGTTTCTGGTATGTAAACAATAGGCAGCAGTTCAATGTTCTTGAGGTGAACAAGACGAGTTACGATAACTGCAACGACAAAGATTACATAAAGAACATAACCGGGGGTGCTGGTCGGGATGTATATCAACTCAACGAGGCCAGGACATATTACTTCTTATCCGGGGGAGGCTACTGCTGGAGCGGACTCAAAATAGCCGTAAACGTGCAAGAGTTGCCTCCGGCTGCTTCACCCGTGCCCAAGGAGGTCTCAAAGGCTTCTCCATCGGTAAATGCTGGGATCCAATTCACTCTACCCATTCTCTTCTGCATAATGGTTACCATTTTCAAGTTCTATTTTTAGCTATGAAGAAAATATATGTAGCATAGCCTTGGATTAGTATAAATTAATATATCATTACTATTTGTAGTACTATCATTTATGAAACTAGCTTTATTTGTGTGTGAGTTCCAACTTTGAAGTTGAAACTTTATCTACTTATGGAGTATATATATACAGATATACAAGTGTTTTCTTATATCCATTTTCTTCATTTGTTGTTTTTGCTAAATTGGCAATTAATTTAGCAGTGAAACATGTTGTTGGTTGAGCAGTTGGGGTAGATGAGTTTGGCCTAAAACTAGTAAATATATAACATGTTATCTTTATGTATAAAAATACAAGAAGACCAAACTTGGTTTGTGAAACTATTGATTGAGTAATTGTGCCCCCCAAAAAAAGAAGTTGATTGAGCAGTTGCTGTAGGCTGTAGCTAGCTGAGTTTGGCCTCTCTGGCTCTCTAATGCTAAAGTTACTAATGGACCACCACTGATGGTATGAATTAGATGGTGTTTAATTACTTGGGCACAAAAGTTAGTGTTAGACATTTACTTTGTAATATTATGGACATGTAATTGGTAAACATGTTTAGATTATGATGACACAACAAATTAATGTTTAAAAAGTCAAATATCATGGACATGCTATATTAAAATATTATTGTTTTTATTTTATTTTTTAAATTTCTGATAGATCTAACTTCTTAGAGGTAATTACATTTGGCCACCCTCAACAATTACACACAAACACATTCACTCTCACATAACTATCTTAAACTATTGCACACAAATACATATCTACTCTCATCTATTTCCACAATTACTTAATCATCTTAAAGGCTTAAACTATTTTCCACAAATTAAGACATACCTACTCTCATCTATTTTCACTCATACACAATTACCACAAACTATTGCCCACAAACACATTATTTCCACTAACACTTAACTATTCTGAAGTTTATGTTATGGAAATAATTGTTAACTTTCACATAAACTCTATCATGGTATTTTTATTAAATAACATTTTCTATTTGATGGTACTCTAAAAATCAAAACTAGTTTGACCAATGACGACGTGACATGTGGCGCCCAAAACGCCATGTCATCTCCACTTCACGGAGGCGGATTCGTGGACTCTCTCCCGTACCGTAGCTCTGCGGACTTCATCCCAAATTGCGGCTTCTCGGACTCGTTCCTGACCCCTACGATGCCTAGTCTCGTCCGGTGCCCATGCGAGAGCCAAAGTCATGGAACGCACCCAAGGATGTCATAGAACTCCCAAGAAATGCTCGACCTCGTCCGGGGTCGTCAAGAGTCCCTTCGCTAAGGGGTCGTGCCCAAAATATCCAAGTGAACAACCAAAGGCTTGGCTTGTTCCGCGCGGTAGAGGCTTCTAAGAGTTTCGATGGACAGTCCGGCTCACGAGATAAGCCCAAGGGCGCCCGAACGCATCGAGAAGACAGGAAGCCCAAGTCACTAATTATGAGCTCAAAATGGACCCCACATCCCTAACGACCAATCATACGATGACGTGTGACACAAATTGGGGCAATGTATATATACTCTCTCTTTATTATATTCATTTATCCCTCTAATTTTCTCTATATAAAACATTTTCTAAAGCTTCGTATATCAGCTGAGATATAACTCTCACATCTGAGGCGGGGTCCCGAAAACATCTTGGAACACGACACAAATAACTGAATCCGAGTTTTGCATCCACAAATTTATTGAAACCAGAATGTGTATTAATTGACGAGCTGAAATCACTTTATTGACATGAATTTATTGGTTGATATTTTTTTCTTCAGTTAATAGTAAAATAAAAGTCACTACCAGCTGAAATTACGAGAGGATGCAAAATCCAAATAAGCAAAAGAGGAAGCTGCAGCTGTTCGAGTGAGAGCACCACAAACAAAAATGGCAAATTCTGGGCTTCCAAATCCAAGGGTTTCTGCAACTGCGACATTGGCCTCATTCCAATTCCAGCAGCACCACTCTTTTAGCACCTCGCATTCTCTTCCACTTTCTCTCGTCAAGGTTTTGTGTTTTACTCTACATTTGCTTTCTATACATGTAATTGACATGTACATGTACATTCACATTTATATTCCAACTGGGTTTCATGCCTAGACTCCCAAGTCCTCACCTTTTTGATAGGCCTTTTCAATTTTTGTTGAACATTTGGAGTTTCCGGTTCTGGGTTTTGTAGAAAACAATCTATTTGTAAGATTTTACTTTTCAGATTTGAGTCCATATTCTTGAATTCATTTCAAATTTCAGTATTTCTCTTACCCACTTACTGGTTGTTGAAGAAGAATTTAAGTTCATGGTTTCATTTCCCTATTTTTTCTTACCCAAAATGTATTTTCCAATTTTATCTGGTAAGTTGATAGTTGATGGCAATTTAGGCATATAGCTCATGCAGTGGCTCTGTCTTTTGAAGGGTGTGGGACTCTGAAATTTTACAAGTTTAGTGGTTTCCTTATTTGTTATCACCATCTTGTGTCTTCTATGGCCACTACTTTCTTTATTATGCTGCTATTCAGAGTTAAATGAGTATGGTTTTGTACATTTGTGTAGCTGTGATTAGGTCATATTATCTTATCTTTATTCGTTTTCTTCGAATATAGCATAACTTATTTTGTCTAGTTGCTTTCCAGTATAGCCTAGCATAATTGAATAGCATCTCGGTGCCTAGGTGGTTGCTTATGCTACTGTGTATCAAAAGATTCAATGATGGTTAGATAAATGAGGATGTCATAGACGTTTATACTTTATTTGTAAGAGAACTAGAACTGAATCTGTTTACTATGAACTGGCATTTAGATATTTAGTTGCAACATCGAATTCGAGGATCTGAAGGTAGTAAAGTTGAGAAGCTGATTGCTTGTTACTGATCTGAAGTCTACGACAGACTTTGTTTGCAAGGCTGACTTAATGTACATTGCTGCAAACAATTTGTATTTGTAATAGTGTCTGTGTTTGGCCCGTGCCTCATTGATTAATTTATATTTCCATCTAAATTCTCATTTATAATACATTGGATCAAACAGATTATTGAAAATTTAATATTTCATGTAAGTTGTTATCTTTCCATCAAGCAGATCATAGAAGTACAGCTTCATTTGTTTTTGTTTCAGAATCAGAATTACTTAGGATTGTGTTTGGGAACATTGATTTGGTTTAAAATTTGGGATATGAAATGTTGTATTTCAAATACAAATATAATGTTTGAGAAATCATAGAATTTCAAATGACAAGATAGGAGTTGTCATTTGAAATCCCATGCATGTTGTAGGTATGTTTTGATTGCTATTGATTTGACTCAAATCTAAATCCAAATTCCTTTGAGTATCCAAACACTTCATTTGGCTCAAATCCAGGTGTTTTGTGCAAAGTGCTTGTTTTGCTTCATTGCTTAGCTTTATTGATGAATGAATAAAGCAATTCCTGTATAGATTTGGTGAACATTTACATATTGGTTTAGGTTCTTCATTGGGGATTATTTGATTCCTAAAAAAAAAAACCAGATAAGCGAACTGGTCATTTACAGGTTTCGTGCTATGGCCATGTGAACCAGAAGTTTCTTTGCTAGTTTTCCTTTCTTAATGTAGGCAATTGCTACCACAGTTAGGGGACTGGTTACTTGGTCGGTTCCTTAAAAGTACAAACATGTAGCATAGTATAAGTTAACAATATCTTCTTACATCGTGTAGGTAGGTTTTAAGAACTATGGAGGTGAAGGATCTATAAGATTAAGATACAAAACATCGGATGGTAGAGACGCAAAATGCGGTTGCCATCAATCAAATGGGATCACAGAAGAAGCCGAGCATTTTCCTGAACCTGTAAATCAAGAAAAAGAGGGATTTCTCTGCAACGCTATAAACATGAGGTTGTCAGAACGTTTAAGCTTGGCGTGGAAGATTCTATTCCCATCAGCAACTGCAAGAAGAAACTCAAATGCAAGAATTGCCAAGCAGCGACTGAAGATGATTCTATTTTCCGATAGATGTGCAGTTAGTGATGAGGCAAAGCAAAAGATTGTGGGCAATGTTGTGAACGCCTTGTCTGATTTTGTGGAGATAGACTCCCACGAGAAGGTCCAGCTAGGAGTCTCGACAGACGTGGATATGGGGACTCTGTACTCCATCACAGTGCCTGTCCGGCGAGTGAAGCCTGTGTATCAAGAGGAGGATAACTTTGAGGAGGCCGTAACAAATATCAGACACGAAGATACCTCGGAAAATGCTGACACTTGATTACCTGCATGGAAAATTGTTAGTACCTGTTTTCTTGGCTAGTAAGGATTATGATATAAATGGCTTAACCATAAACAATCAAATGTGACCAGAGATAGGATGAAACAGAATGTAGCTATTGGTAAGCAACCAGTTGAGTCTTATACCAGTGCAATTTCATCTTCACAGAATTACACACACCAAACTCCAATATTGGGTTTACTTAGTTAGTGTTTGATTTTTTTATGGATCTTTATTGGCTGAAAATTTAAATTAGATAAACATTAAGAGGGATAATGTTGGGGTTTGAAGGAGCAGCTTTCAAACACCACGCCATTTGTTGTGAGAAGGGATGCTAATCATAGAGAACGGGAGTAGAAATGTTCAATCCCTTCTCCATCCAAGGGGTATATATACTCACAAACCAATGAGGTGGCAACGCGTGATTGGTTAATGAATATGTGAGATCTATCTTGAGTCTTATTGTGAGCTTAAATCTTACCCTCTCTGGTCAGCCGTCCGTGAGCGTCAAGTGAGTTTGGGACCTTTGTGTGCTCTTCAAACATCACGAGTAGGATGCAAACTCCTACAAACGCTTACCACTCTAGATAGCGTCGTACTATCCTAACGAGGTGAGAGGTCTTGAATGTTTCCCGTGAGACAGAGAGCTTTGAATATGTCTCAGTGATGCATATAGTCTTAAGTAATAAGAACTTGGTTCCTTGGACTTGGAGGCCAAGAGAGTTTAGGCACCTTAGAGAAGTTGGTGATTCCTTATTGGCGCTAAGTCCCTTAGATATGTATGACTTGTATGAGCTTCTTTGGGGACTAAGTTTTGAGGGAGTCGCCATGAGGCATGAGAGTCTTCTTCGCAAGGGTCAACCTTTCGACATGTAGTATGTGGATTGACTTCACCATTAATTTTTTTACGATTGAAGTGACGCTTTAGATGTCACGTGTTGTCTTATCGTCCGACCATTTAACTTGTGAATTTTCATATGTTATCACATAGCAATAATAAATTAGCTCATTATTCATCAACTCTAAAATAAAAATAGGATTTATCAAAACCCAAACAAATAACACTAATCTCAAAAACAATATTTTCATATAATCATATACATTTCTTATATTGCAAGTCTCTTTGTGAAATTGCTATTTATAATAATATTAATGATCTAGCAATTGACATGAACAAGAGTTAAAAAACAATCGTTTTTAATGGAAATTCATAACAACAGAAAGAAAATAGAGAAGAACGTTTGCGTTCGATCCTCGCTCAACAAACTCCTGAGGAGAGGGGCGAGGTTTAACTATGACTTAACACCGAATGAGGATTAATTCAGATATGATAAAACGGCTTAAAGGTGTCAACTGCAAGTTTACGAGTCCGGTTAGGAACATCATAGTTTAGACAGAAAAAAAAAAAAACAATTTTAACTTAATTTTTAAATCTCATCATTTGTCCTTGGAGGGATAAGATATATATCTATTCTTCGTCCACACTGAGACCTCACAAAACTCCGTCTGTTCTGTTCCATGGCCTCACTTCACTGTTCTCTCTCACTCCCTCCGGTGACCAAACGCCTTAATCCCAAAAATATCCAACCCATACCCACAAATTTTCGCTACCCAAAACCATTTTCATCACCGACTTCACCACGCCGGAGCCTCAGAACCCGAGCCACGGCCTCGCCTTCCTCCTCCGCAACCGCAAGCTTAACCCAAGAAGATGAGCAGCAACAGCAAGCCGATGAGACCGCCATGAGCATCGACAATCTGCACCGTTTCTTCGACCTCAATATGGGAAAATGGACTGGTTCTTTTCATGTGGGTACCCCAAATTCTCAACCTTCTCAATTTGCTTTCAAAATCTTGACTTTATTGTGTTTCTGATTTCCCTGCAATTTCTTGGATGGGATTTTGTGGTGTTCTTGTTCGTCAAGTTTTTGGGCTTTTAGTGATGATTGGTTTTTGCAGCAATTTGATGCCAATGGGAGGCTTTTGCATAAAATCAGTACGAGGCTTTCAGTGAGTTCTTATGGGGAAGATGATCTGATCAGTCTCATTCAAACGTAAGCTTCTAAATATAATATAGTCTTCTCTTTCTTTTGTATTTCTTTTGAATTGTTAGTTCAACATTTGCTAGTAGTAAAATGCTAGTGGTTTTTGGTGGCATTGTTGAGAGATTTATCAACTAAATATCCAAGTGATGAGCTTGGGTTGGAACTCAATTTGTACAACATTGCTCTGATTAGTTTTAAATTTCTTATTTGTTATGAGTGTTAATAATGTATTGAGGTAAGCTCTTGGTTACTTCTAGTGATGATGGTTGAGCTTATCAGATTTTAGCTTCTTCTTTTTATATTTAAATTCATGGAGTTTCTCATATATAAGATAAAATAATTGTGTTTTTATATATTTGAAGACATACTATGTTTTCTTTTTTCTTTCTCTACAAAGATATACGGTGAACTATATATTATAAACTCTACCCCTAGGACTATATATTTAAAGTATGAAAAAAGTACGAAATGAAGGGTAAAATCTGACATACACCCTAAATAAAGATTAGTGAGATAAAGAGGATGGGTATCAGCTGTAGAGGGTAGGAGTTTCATGAAATGGTCGTATTTTATTTACTGTAATTCATTATTTTAGTTGGTGCTTATTATTGATAATTCCCGACTCATAAATTTTACACATATTTGATGGTTTAGTCACTCTAGTGATAAAAAAATATATGGCTTTGACAGGTCCTGTTATAATTAATTTTTTTAGGGGTGGAGTCCCAAATGGAAAGTAAATATTACTCCCTCCGTCTCCAAATGAGTCTCCGCTTTCTTTCTTTCTTTCTTGTTGTTGTTGTTGTTGTTGTTGTAAAACTTATAGATAGATGTCCTTATATTGCTTTGTACTTATAACAAACTCAAGTAGTTCTAACTAACTTATTGTAATGATATTATTGTTAGTTCATGTATAACTAACTTACAAGGAAAAAAAAAAGATGATACACATTTGGGTAAATTTTTAAGAAAAAGTCGGCACTCATTTTTGGACAGTGTGAGTAATACAATTTTGTTTTACATCAATATTCTAGTTTGTTTCAAAGGAAAAATGGTACCCGAGTGATAATAATGTTGTTAAGTACATGATACCTTGTGGCTGTATTTGATATGCTAAATGTTTGATATATAGGCACCGGCACCAATCTTTTTTTATACCGTGTCCTTTCTTTTCCTCCTTGAAGTGAAAAAACTATATGCTAATACCAGCTTACTTACTGTATTTTACTGAATTATTTGCTCTAGGTAACTCTCTTATTCTGGTGCTTAATCTGTATTACTCTGTAGGCTATACATAAAGCAGCCTGTATCAACTACTTCGGTTTCTGGAGACAATGAGGAGCCAGAATGGGCAGAGTACAAAATCAAAGAAACCAACATGTTCACCGTAGACAAATACCAGCATGTGAGTTGTAATACATTGAAATTTTAATAGGCAGTTGGGCTATCTGCTCTGGAAAAATAGCTTGTGGCTTACTTTTTTGTAGTCACATTGTATTCTATTGATATCATTATGACTAGTCTGCAGATTGGTTTTTTCCCGAATGAGAGAGCATTTGCTCTAAGGTACCAGACAGCAGGAATGCTAGAAAATATTTTAAGGCAAGGGGTGCTGGGGGAAGATGACACAGAAGAAGAATCACCTAAGTGAGTGATACTTTCCATGAAAAGGATGTTCCTCATGCATCAATTAATATCGAATGAAGTTTTAACTGCAATATTTTTGAACGAGCCATATTATATTGTTCTTGCACATTGAGGAGTGAAGCCAACTCAGAATACACATGATAAAAGATGTTACATCTTTTTCATACTATTTAGGGCACGTAGGTTAGTAAATTATAGTATTGTGTATCCAGCTTTTCAGGGAAAAATTTATAATGTGCAAAACGAAGTGATGCATAATGCCAATTACAAGGCTTGTCTTTACTGTGATAAGTGATATCTTTCTCTTTGCTCATCCATATGATATTAATGGGTGCTATGTGACATATTTCTATTTATTTACAATTTCTTCACTTATCCTGAAATGGTCCAACAATTCTAGTGCTTACTTTCAATATTGCCTTTCCATGCAGAAATCTTAAGCTCCCCTCTCTTAGGCCTTCTATAGTATGCGAGAATTGCCTGTATTCGGGAAAAGATTTGCGGGCAAGAGTGTTTCATATAATGGACCCAAAAGGAGTTTTAGAAATGCTTCTTATCTTCCTTGAGGAAAGAGGAAATGGGGTGGTTTCTCACCCTTCACTTGACGATTCTGTGGTAAGTTCAACCAATAATTTGACCAGTTAGCATTTGCTTAAGCTCGCCATTGGTATGTTATGATTTGTTAGTAAGAACGTCTTACTGAGTTTTGTAATATTTATCTATTGGTTGCAGGAAGACACTAACAGGGTCATACCATTTCTTGGTAACTGGAAAGGTCATTCTATAACAAAACGCAGTGGTGTTTATGGAGCTACAATTGCTGAAGCTGATACAAATGCATTACTTGAAATGGATGATAGTGGTCAGCTGATTCAGGTACGTCACACTTCAACCTGCCCTCTAGAGGAAAACGTTGCAGATTGGATTTCTGCTGCATGAAATTATTGATAATGGAGTCTTTAAAGGAATTTCCAAACAATGATTAGTCACCTATACTTAAATTCATTTTTAAGCTTTCAACATGCTAAAAATAAAGTCTAGACCTATTCGAATTCTTTGAAATTGGTCTTGGGAAGATACCTTTTATACTACTAAAAAATTTGTCACTACTAATCTGTGGAGCATGCAACTAAGATCCAATGATACTCTGAGCTGCTAAGTTGCTTCCATCCAACTCCTGGAAAAATATCCATTGTCATGGAACACGACTTCCTCTTTCCCGACTCCATTCTAGTTCGCCTTTGGAATGGGTCAGTTGAATTATATTTGTAGGAAAAGTTAAAAAGGGCCGATCAAGTGTGCATTCTTGCACCTCCTCTATGACCGACCTCTAGTCACAGGCCAGCTAACATACCATTGTGCTAAGGCTCACCCTCAATTACAGGCGCGGTTAAATTGAATTATTGGGATTCAATGAATGTGTTTATTTTGGATATTCGCGGTCAACATTACTGAGTCAAGATTTTAATTCCCTTTGTACTTGTGTGTATCAGGATATTTATACGACAGTGATAGGCAACGATGTCACGACAAATGTAAGATGGACAGGTACGATGTCAGACAACCTGATCACATTTGACGGAGGGTACCAGATGACATTATTACCCGGAGGGATGTACATGGGATGCCCTAGTGATGTGGCAAAGAGTATTCAAGAATTCAACTCCTTCCACTTGGAGTTCTGTTGGCTCGAGGGACCTGGCAAGAGACAGAGACTGGTTCGCACATTCGATGCTGAAGGCATGGCCGTCTCTTCCACCTATTTTTCTGAGATCAAAATGTGAGTACTCTGTTTGACCTAAACAACGCTTTCGCATGATTATTGAAGAGAAACTCAAATGTTGCCGTGTTGGTTCACTTTTACTCTCATTTCATAGAATGATTGATTTTAACAGATAGATATGGAAATTGTTAATGTCAAGCTCAACAAGTTGCAGTGTTAGGCAAGAACATTAATGAATTCACAAGTTGCTCAAGTTGCACACCACTCCACCCTTTTTATGTCAACAACGACACTGCACAACTTGGTTGCAACCACGTTTTTGTAGCTGCCAACAACCAATGATTTATGTGTGCCCTCAACAGCAACTCTAGACCTCACCCCAGCGCAGCACAGAAAGGCCATTCATGGATCTTTTTGTATCCGTACAAGTATGGTTTAAATATTAAATTTGGAACTAGGAGTTTACTAAGCTCTAAACCTATCTACTTCATGATTTTTTTTCCTTTTTGTGCACTTGAATCTTGTAGTGGTTAAGATCTCGAAGAAATTACAAGTACTGATCTTTGGATTATAGCCGACAATTTGGGATGCGTCATGTGACTTAGCACGAACACGACATGACATAACCGTGTTTGGACATGACATATTTACAATTTTGTTGTGTTTTTGTTGAGTTGATAGAACATGCACGACACGATAATACGACTGAAGTTAAAATAATTTGTTAACGTCTGAAAATTGTAGCATTAGATAATCACTTGTTTTCATCTCATCTAATCTTTCTCGCCCGACCGTTATAATGTGTCTTAGGTAAGAGAGTGAAAGTAGAAACTAGGGACAACATCAAATTCAACACACATCATCTCTTGTTTAAGTAAAATTACGTGAACATGACACGTGAACATATTAATAAACATGTCGTTAGCACAAATTGTCAGCTATTCTAAATAGAGAATGCTACGTGGATAGACGAAGACATTTTGATATATGTGTACATATGATGGCTGCGTGAGGGCCTGCGTGGTATAGATAATCATAATATAATTTGTTCATCTCTCAATTTTAATGTGTCATGATACACAGTTGACTTCATGCTTAAAGTCTACTAGATAATTGTTGGCCAAAACATTAGTATTTTGTTTAGGCATTAAAATTTGTTAAATTCAGCAACTATCTTTGTCTCTAAATTTAGAGCAACATATATAAATATTAATTAATAACCCAAACCATTTTTGACTTGGATCCTTTTTATAGTAATTTACTGGGTAGCTTTCAAGGTTGGAGTGGAGGCTAAGGTTTTAGACTTTAGCTGCCTTCTTTATTAATCATCAAATACTAGATGTTAAAATGGAGGACAAGTAATATAAACTAGTTAGATTTTCTTGAGATTCTTGATTCCCTTGTAAATCAAACACCAAAATAGATTTTATTATTTTTTGTTTATTTATGAGAAGAGTAGTTTCATTTTATAGTAGCTAGCTTGAGCTTGAAATGGTTGGGATAGAGGTACCTAATCATATTTTTATCGCCCAACTCGAAATTGGTCAAATCGGATTCAAATCAAGTTTCTCAGGTAAAATTTTGGGTCGAATACATCCGTAAATTATTGTATTTTATGCTTACATTCCGAAACCGACTCTGACCCAACCAAATCCGAACTCGACCTTTACAAACAAAGAGTGCCTTCATGCACTTTATAGACTGCCTCCAATTAAACACATTGCTTTATGCAGAGGTTGTTATTATGGATCTATATGAAATAAAATATCTCTTCTTTTTGTGTTATGTTCAATGTATGGACCATTTTTAATCCTTATGTTTTATTGTAGCCTATAGACTTTTAAAGTGTAAATCCACCACCTATCCAAAGCTTCTCAATTTGTCCTGAAATGCCAAAATACCCCCAACATGTCTCTTATTTTTTCTCGTTTGGTGACAACAAAATATCTTTTTTAGGCATCGTTCTCGTTGAAGCCAATAATTAGTATCGTATTTTGGCACTTTTTGGTGCATGAGTTGCTTGAGACCTTTTTCCTGCTTGCTATTGTTCTCTCTTCGTGGAAACGTCGGATTCATCAAATGATGTTTTACGGGAAGTTCAAATACATGTGAGATAGATTCCGACAAACATTTGTTTATTTGTTTGGACCTAACTTATAAAACAATGTCCCTCCCGGTTAAAATCACCTCGAAACTTAAGTCAATATTATGTTTTCTCTGATTTGATCACTCTCTATCTCTGTCTGCGTGCGTGAGTGAGAGAGATTGTTGATCAATTGTATAAAGTCTTGTTACATGAAAAACATTATGAAATTTATTCAAATATATTTTTTATACAACATAACTAAAACAATAAATTTCAAAAAAAAAAAAAAAAAAACTAAATGCATTCCACAATGATCTAGTTTTTAAAATGTTTGATTTAGACATTAACATAAGTTGAGCACTCATTTTAAATGGAACTAGTATTTTATTTTGTCTCAAATCAAAATTATAATAAGTCAAATGTACTCTAAGCTGCAAATTGTATTTTTATGTGTAGAAATCTTAGACGACATTTGAGTTGAAGACATTTAAAACAACGAGAAAAATATGTTATTGACACTACCATTAGTTTTATTACATTTTAGCAAAATACATGTGGAGTTGAAAAGAAGCTAGAGATATAATTGTTTTATTATTTTTACCGATCTAGCCTCAATCTATTTGTCTCCTAAGAGATGACGCAATGGTCAAGACACACATATCTATGTGGGAAGTCGTGAGTTCAACTCCTACCTCGTTGGGTGGGGTGAGACTTTTGGATAAAAGGAAAGAACTACTCCTGTCGTGTAGCTCAACTGATAAAAAAAAACTTCAATTTATCAAATATAATTACTTATCTACCATTTTAATTTTTCTCTTCAAATACTCTCACAACTTATTTATGATCAACAAATGATTGTTGATATTCAATAACTAATCACAATCATAGGCCACCTAGGGGGTGGCGCAATGGTCAAGACACACATCTTCACGTGGAAGGTCGTGGGTTCAAATCCCATTATCCCCTATTGTGTAGCTCAACTTTAAAATATATATATAAATTTGAAAAAAAAAATCACTATCATGGTAAATTGTCCTTTTGAAAAATTCTGATTCACAAAATATAGCAAAAATATTCCACACCACATGAACTGATGAACAACCGACTTTTATGATTAAATTGTAAATTGTTCTTTTGAAAAATTACAGTCTAAATAATAACAATTGACAATTTATTATCAACAAATGATTGTTGCTATTCAATAACTAATAGTTGAGCTTATACGTTCGGTTGTTACATCTATGTTTTAAACTTCTTATTTCTACATCAACTAACACTAACGTTTTAACTATAAACCATGTAGTGAACGCCTTGTTTTTTTTTCATAAGTTGAGCTACACAACAAGGGGTAGCTCTCCTCTTTTGACCCAAACCCCACCTCACCCCACCCGACACAATGAGATTTGAACTGACGACCTCCTACGTGGAGATGTGTGTCTTGACCATTGCGC
>JAYMTF010000216.1:0-44646 GCA_036897485.1 Pelargonium nanum
CCATGCACATGACTGATGTTTTGGCATATTCCGTCCAATTTAACTGACGGAAAGATGTTTGGTATAGTCCAGGGTATCCAAAAGTTACATTCAAAAGTTGAGGGTATCCAGGGTTAAAAGAGGTATAGTTGATGGTAGGTACGTGTAATTTACCCTAGAAACTATAACACAGTAACTGTATAGTTATAAATAAATAAAAATAGATGCCTATAAGCGATTCAGGGTGATTATGAATTCTTTTAGCAACCCAATCGCGAAGCTGGCGATTCTATCAACCATAGTAGTATTGTATTGGCTGGCCTTCCGGTGGATTATTACTTTTCAGGCTCTTATTATGAGATCTTATTATTTTTTCAGGCCTTGCTGTCAGTAGTAAACATACATATATGTTCTCTGCTGGTGATGACAAACAAGTCAAATGTTGGGACCTTGAACAGAATAAGGTTAGAACTTTTAATTTATTGGCTACTTAAAGTTGTCTCATGCAAGCTGTTCTTTCTCCTGAAACACATAATTTCCTGTTCAGGTTATTCGGTCTTATCACGGTCATCTAAGTGGAGTATACTGCTTGGCACTTCATCCCACTATTGACATTTTACTTACTGGTGGGCGTGATTCTGTTTGCCGGGTATGAATTATCAGGCATTGTATAACTAATTTCCTTCCATTTTATTATGAATGCTGTCCATAAAGTAGCTGAGTGAATTCTTGTTCTAGTTGAATTTGGGATCAGAAAGATGACTTATCTTTGATGTGGCAACAATATTCAGGTATGGGATATTCGTAGCAAGATGCAAATTCATGCTCTGTCTGGGCATGACAATACAGTCTGCTCAGTTTTTACCAGACCTACGGTATGCAGATGTTCTATTATGTATTAATTTTTCTTGTATTCATGCATGGTGTATTTTATTGTGTGCTTAAATTATTTTGGTTCAGATATGGATAATATCCAAAAATATTATCGGTTGGTTTGGCTAGTGTTAACAAGTTACAACTATCCAAACCTGAATTTTAATTTGAGTAGTAACTGGGTATTGATGGATATCTGGTTGCTCAACCATTACTACACGTGCTTATTGTAGTTTCTGCAGTTTGTGAATATAAATTTTGTGAGTTTCGCTCTCCTTTTATATACCTATTTCTCCTTAGCGGTTAATCAAGTTTTCATTCATTTGTTTCTAGGATCCACAAGTTGTAACTGGCTCACATGACACCACCATTAAGTTCTGGGACCTTAGATATGGTAATTTCTATATTTGTAATTAGTTTTTTCCTTACCATTTTATGTTATTTTATTTTGTCGTCTACAACATTGCCTTTTGTCTTCTAGGGAAAACAATGTCAACGCTCACACACCATAAGAAATCTGTTCGTGCAATGGCGCAGCATCCTAAAGAGTATTTACTTGTTCATTTAAGCTCTCAATAATGTTGCTTTAGTAAATTTTGATGCGAGTTTTTTTTTTGTCTAACTGTTTTTTTTTATCATTATATGCCAGGAATTGTTTTGCGTCTGCTTCAGCTGACAACATTAAGAAATTTAGCCTTCCTAAAGGAGAGTTTTTGCACAATATGCTGTAAGTTTTAAAACCTTTTTTTCTAAATATATTTATCTTTGATCTTCATCTTCTCTAGACCCTATTAAATATGTTAAATACGCATGTGCATGCCCCCACTCCCCTTGGGATATGAATGTGATTTTTATATGAGAATAATCCTGGACATTCTTGCTTAAATTCGGAAACTGTCATGGACACAAACACCAGATTTGTCATTAAAAAAATGTGACTCGTCTCGACACGTTAATAAATGATATGAAATCCAAATAGCACTCCTGTAGGATGTTGCGTGAACGGGTCTGTGTCTGACATGTGAATCATGTTGTATTATTCAGTGAATTGCTTCTTCGTACCCTGAAATTACGTGTCATTCCAAAGCCTTTCCCTGTATATTGTTCTGATATTTATACGGATTATCAGTATGCTTATCATTCTAGGTCTAATAATATGACATCCAATGGTTTTGGTTTTTGTGGGCAGCTCTCAGCAGAAGACAATAATTAATGCAATGGCAGTCAATGAGGAGGGGGTGTTGGCTACTGGAGGTGTGATTTTAAAAATAAAAAAAAAACAAAATTTTGTTATTTAAGGTGTCTGGAGTTGTGTATGTTTTTTTTATTATTGAATTCATTATTCATTGCTTATTGATTTAGGTGACAATGGGAGTTTGTGGTTCTGGGATTGGAAGAGTGGTCACAGCTTCCAGCAAGCCCAAACTATTGTACAGCCAGGTATGTATCTGAATTTTAAGTTTTGCTCGGCAAGTGAGTTTATTGTATACAAGAAAGGTTGACAGTGGTGGATGCTATCTTGTTACAGGGTCGTTGGATAGTGAAGCTGGTATATACGCTATCTCCTATGATCTGACTGGTTCAAGGCTTGTGACTTGTGAGGCTGACAAAACAATCAAAATGTGGAAAGAAGACGAGAATGCCACCCCAGAAACTCATCCTCTCAACTACAAGCCACCTAAAGATATTCGTCGGTTTTAGTTAGTCATGACCCTTCCATCTCGTTGTTTGCGCTGGTATGTATTGTTCCAGTTTTCTCAATATTTTGGCCAAGTTGTTAGTTACTGGTGTCAGCTCCAGCGGAATCATACAGGCAGGCCACTTGGCTGTTGTTTGGAAATCCAATTGTTCCTCTTCTGGAATTTGATGTAAAATGGTAAATCCGATCAAACATGTGGAATATAGGTATCTGGAGAAATGGTGTAACAGTTTGAGATTCGGTTGTCTTGTATTGAAAGGACTTTTCTTTTTTGAGCTGTAACATTCTCTCTTCCAAATTCCAATTGTGCTACATATTTAATAATTAATTGTTGAATCATCACATTACGTCATTTGCAGTGACTCATGTTCATGTCTTGGTGGCTTCCTCTGTGCTTTAAGCAATAGAGCTTTACTGATTCATGTTCCTGTGAACAAAAAAGGCATTGTAGTGCTAATAAGTAGGTATACTTAACAATCTAACTAACATTATCATAATGAACCAATGGTTTTATGCTCAACTGCATTTGGACACACATTCACTGATACTTCTATTTTATATTATGTTTGCTTGCATTCATTTCTGTTTGTTATATTCCTTTTCTTTGTGGGGTAGGGGAGGCTTATCTCTTATGTGGTCCCACTCAAAAAGAAATAGACAGAAACATCAGAGAACCAATTCTTACTGAATGAAGGGTAGATAAATTCCAATTACTATTTATGGAAAACTTGAATTTGCACTCATCTCCTAGTGCTCCACAACTAATTATGCATATACTTTAGAAGAAAAAAAAAAAGAGGGGGAGGGAGAAAGATTACCTAGAACTGATTATTTGGATGGTCGTTTTTCTTTTCTTTTTTTGGATGAAAATTTCTTCATCTAATTGACAACATGTTGAGTTTGACGAATCTAACCTGAATTTTTAAAATGCATGTGGTTGAGTTTGACAAATCTAACCTGAATTTCTAAATGCATATTGAATTTTAGATATTACCGAGCTCATATTTCTATCTTTAAGATTATCTTCACTTCATTTGTTTCTTCTTTTTTTGAATCTTATGTGTCATGTATACTAGGTACAAGTTGGTTTGAAAATTATTTTTCATTACAAACTAGAGAGACTAATACTCCAAATTATGAGATGTTATTAATATGTTATTTATGGTGAGAAAAAAGACTCTCAGCCAATAAATCATGGCCAATTAGGTGATGCTACGTCAGCTATTTACACTCACCCGCCCCAATGAATCCGCGCCCCGTCCGGATCCGTTTTTTTTGTCTCTTGGATGAGACTCTCAGCCAATTAATATTGGTTGAGATTCCTAATACTCTATTTATGGAAGGAAAATACTCAATTTAAGGTAGAATCTGATAGAGAGAGTAAAAATAACATAAAATAGAGGAGATTGTGTGTAAAAAAATAAAATAAAGGAGATTGAAATGAATAATTTCAATATTTCATACCCTGAAAAAAAAGAAGAAAAATAAAACGCAGCCTGCCTGCAGCGACGACTGGCAGTCAAAATCGACGGCTCGTCGGGATATAGTTGACTCTAAACGTAGTCGTTTTTACACAGTTCACAGTTGACAAACAACATTGGCCTGTACGCTCCAGGATCAATCACGGACCATTCATTTTCATTCCCATGGGAGATGAGATCTGGGCCCTCCACCTAACCCCAGCTCGAAATCGAATTATCCGTGTCCGTGTCCTCTTCTCTCTCTCTATATCACAGTCCAGATCAGATCATATCAGACCCGACCAGAGAAAATGGTACGGTGACTGACCGGCCTCTCTTTCTTTCTTTCTCTCTCAACTAGCACCTGTCTCTTCCACAAAACATAAAATGCAAATCCATAAATACCCCTGCCATTTCCCCAAATTTCGACCTTACTGAATCACCAAAATTGCTCCCCAAGCAACCCTCAGAACCCTACAAAACCTAACCAAACGCCCCATTTCCCTTCCTCTCCCACCGTCTTTTCGCTCTCAGATTCCATCTCTCTCCTCGCTACTGTCCCGATCGGTACGTTTCTTGATTGATCTGTTTCGAATCATGTTCGAATTAGGGTTAGGGTTTGGATTTTTTGTTGTTACCGCACCGATCCTCCTTTCCCTTGCGTTTCACTGTACTTCTCTCGATCTTAACAATTTCTTGAATGTCTTGCTGGTTTTGATTGTGTCTATGGGGTTTTCTCGCGTTTTCAGCAGTTTACTGCACTATATGCTTCCTAGAAAGAGAGAGGGCGAAGCTGTGGTTTTACAAGAAGAAGACACTAGCAGTCTCAACAACATCGAATCATCGTCCTTTACCAAGAAGCATCGGACCGGGTGTTGCATCGCCTCGCCCACTGTAACCGAATCGACCTCCAACAACAAGAGCAGTACCAGTAGCAGCGGCGGTCCAGTCACCGACAACAGCAACAGACCTAGTAGCAGTAGAGCGATCGAGCCGTCCATCATGGCTTTGGGCGATGCGAATCCACCTGATATTGATGAGGATCTTCACAGTAGGCAGCTCGCTGTCTATGGACGTGAGACAATGCGGCGTCTCTTTGCCTCAAACATTCTCGTCTCGGGGATGCAGGGTCTTGGTGCTGAGATCGGTATGAATTTGGAATATCTATGATTTTTATTTTCTTTATGTTCTTACTATTCTCTAGTAAATATGGGTTTGATTCTTATTTTTGACTATTCTTTAGTGAGTAGTGGGTTATTTGGATACCGATTCTAGTAAGAGAATACTTATTTAGTAATTTTACTTCTCTACTTAGCTGTTATTGGCTTGGTTATATCTACATTCATATCTCTCTGGTGTTGCCTTTTTTAAATTCTTTTTATCCTTCGCTTTGATACCTAGATTCTTGGTATTCGGTAGTTTTTGTAATTGATTTTTTACTTCTTGTAGCAAAGAATCTTGTTCTTGCTGGTGTTAAGTCAGTGACAGTCCATGATGAAGGAAACGTGGAGTTGTGGGATTTGTCCAGCAATTTTATTTTTTCAGAGAATGATGTGGGTAAGAACAGGGCGCTTGCTTCTGTTCAAAAGTTGCAAGAGCTCAACAATGCTGTGGTTATTTCTAGTTTAACCACAAAATTGACGAAAGAAGACCTTTCCAATTTCCAGGTACATCTATTTTAAAGCCCTTTTTTCACTGGGTTATTCACTTTGGATATTTTCTTCTGTTTGAGTTGGCATGTTTGGAAACCTGATGAAGAGCGACATTATGTGTTGTGTTGACAAGGGTGAACCATGAACATTATAACTGGTTAACAAACTTCAGAATGTTATTCAATCCTGCTTTATTTATGATGTATTCTTCTCTGTAGTTGTAAAATCAAGAATTAACCAAGATATCGTTTATCTTGGTAAATTCTTTTCAAATCAATCTTTTATATACCTGTATGAGTTTCATGTCCTACTCTTTCATGGTGATGTCTAATGTTAATAGATGGTTACAATTCATATGTTCTGCTAAGTTTTACCAATCATTGTCCAGTATTGCATTTTTTGTTTCTAACCTTCTCTAATCATTTCTTGAGGCTTTTGAGTTCCTTGCCTTGGTATTGCAACATGTGGTTGAATGATTGTGGTTTCATTAATTATTGTTCCTCAAGGGTTTGTTCCTAGGAGAAACATGTAATTTTGTGATATATAGAAGTTGGTATTCTATTGTGCTTCCTAATTCTCTTTCTTCCATTGAGGAGGAAAAGTTGCTTTACCTTTGATGGTGAGGTATGTATGATTGTATTAGTCTTCTATTTAGTGTAATGTGGTTGGGACTTCTAAACCTAATGAAGTTAGGAGGTGTGTCCTTAAAATTAATTTAGAAATTCTATCTAAGATTTTATGCAACACAAATTGTGTTGGGAAACACATGTGTCAATGATTTACTTTGAATGGTTTTACTCTTGAAATTGAATTCTACTATGGCTTCAGGAGTTTTTGTGGTAAGGATATGTCTATTCAAACTAAACATGTAACAGGGAATGAAGGAAAATTGTACAGTAGCCTAGGTTAGATATTCTTGTAGTTGCAATGGAATCATGCAGACCACAGCTTTTGGATCTTAGGGTATAGCCATTTTGTGTAATCTTATCTGGTTCCGGGTTTTTCTTCAACTCTTTATTTTTTAATTTCTTATTAAACAAGTGTTTCTTGTCACATGTGTATATCAATATTTCTTATCCTTCTGTTTGTATTTTGCTGGTGCAGGCAGTTGTGTTCACCGATATCAGTTTCAAGAAAGCCATTGAATTCAATGATTACTGCCATAGTCATCAGCCATCAATTGCTTTCATCAAGGCTGAAGTTAGAGGTCTCTTTGGTTCTGTGTTTTGTGACTTCGGACCTGAGTTCACAGTTCTTGATGTTGATGGTGAGGAGCCTCACACAGGTATAATTGCTTCAATCAGCAATGACAATCCAGCTCTAGTGTCATGTGTTGATGATGAAAGGCTTGAGTTTCAAGATGGAGATCTTGTCGTGTTCTCTGAAGTTCACGGAATGACAGAATTGAATGATGGAAAACCAAGGAAAATTAAAAGTGCAAGGCCCTATTCGTTCTCTCTTGAGGAGGATACCACCAATTATGGTGCTTATGAAAAGGGTGGCATTGTCACTCAGGTGAAACAGCCTAAGGTTTTGAACTTTAAACCATTGAGAGAAGCACTGAGTGATCCTGGTGATTTTCTTCTAAGTGACTTTTCTAAGTTTGATCGCCCACCTCTTCTACATTTGGCTTTTCAAGCACTGGATAAGTTTGTTTCTGATCTGTCACGGTTCCCCGTGGCTGGTTCGGAAGAGGATGCTCAAAAGCTCATATCTTTTGCTAGTAGCATCAATGAAGGATTGGGAGATGGAAAACTAGAAGATATTAACCCAAAACTTCTCTCTCAATTTGCGTCTGGTGCGAAGGCAGTGCTGAATCCTATGGCTGCCATGTTTGGTGGCATTGTGGGACAAGAAGTCGTGAAAGCCTGCTCTGGAAAGTTCCACCCTCTATATCAGGTAAGTTATTTGCTCCTTATTTATACAAGAAATTATAGTATTGGCCACTTGCTGCCTTGATTTGAATTGTTGATCACTCCTCACAAGAATTAGGATGGCCTTCTTGAGTTGATACGTCTTACATAGTTACATGGTTCTCTTTCAACAACCCTTTTTATTTGGAACCAGTGGATGGTCAGTCTCCTATTCACTTGTGAATAACTATTCCCTCCTGTAGTTACCAGGGCTCTCTTTAGGCGTGAATACTTTTATCTTTGATGTGCTTTCTTTTATCCTTTATTTTTGGGCATACTGTAGCATTTTCACATGAATTTAGGTATTTGTGGTCAGAGAATTTAGCTAGGATTAAAAGCTAAGTTCAAGTTTCAGCATTTTAGACCCTGTCTGAACTCTTCAAATAAAAAAAGTGAGAAGGAAATAGGGATAGAAAGAAGCCCTGCACATACCTCTCTTGGGACTGGATTGTGTTAGCTTCAGCTATAATAGATACGATTGTGCTGATACCTAGGTTGCATTTGGATTCGAATTCAGAGTTCCAAGGATATTGAGGAAGAAAGAGTGAGGCTCCTAATTAAAATCCTTTACAGTGATGAGTTTGGAATAATTACATCTCCATAATTGTGTAATTGACTTAGTTTAACATTTTTGGAACTGCCTATATATTTTATTTATAAATGTGAACCCAAAGGTGTATTTCCCTTGATTTCTAATGTTACATTCCAAATGCAATCCTATTAGATTTGATTGTGCAGTATTGTTACCTAATCTTGTTTCTCTTGTTTGTACAGTTTTTTTACTTTGACTCAGTGGAGTCCCTCCCTGCAGAGCCACTAGATCCCAGCGAATTTAGGCCATTGAATAGTCGTTACGATGCCCAGATTTCAGTATTTGGTGCTACACTACAGAAAAAACTGGAGGATGCTGTAGTCTTTATTGTTGGATCTGGCGCATTGGGTTGTGAGTTCTTAAAGAATGTAGCTCTGATGGGTGTTTCATGTGGTAGTCAAGGGAAACTAACAGTTACGGATGATGATGTAATTGAAAAGAGTAACCTTAGTAGGCAATTTCTGTTCCGTGATTGGAACATTGGGCAGGCAAAATCCACAGTTGCTGCCTCTGCTGCCGCAGCTATAAATCCTCGCCTCAAAATTGAAGCTTTGCAAAACCGTGTGGGTCCTGAAACTGAGAATGTGTTTAATGATACCTTCTGGGAGAATTTAAGTGTAGTTATTAACGCTCTAGACAATGTGAATGCTCGGCTGTATGTTGATCAGAGGTGCTTATATTTCCAGAAGCCACTTCTTGAGTCAGGAACTCTAGGTGCCAAATGCAATACTCAGATGGTCATTCCTCACCTGACGGAAAATTATGGTGCCTCGAGAGACCCACCGGAGAAACAAGCTCCCATGTGTACTGTACATTCATTCCCACACAATATTGATCATTGTTTGACATGGGCTCGTTCAGAGTTTGAGGGTTTGCTTGAGAAAACTCCAGCTGAAGTGAATGCCTATCTATCTAACCCGAGTGAATATACTTCTGGAATGGTGACTGCTGGTGATGCTCAGGCCAGGGATAACTTGGAACGTGTTCTTGAGTGCCTGGATAAAGAAAGATGTGATACATTCCAGGACTGCATTACTTGGGCACGTCTAAAGTAATTCTCTTGATATTTGGTCCCATGTTTATTTCTATTTGTACAATGCAGAAATTTAATGTGTTGTGTCAATGTTTTTTTTTTCCTAATTGGCTTCTTGTGTATTCAGGTTTGAAGATTATTATGCTAACCGTGTGAAGCAGTTGGTTTTCACATTTCCTGAAGATGCTGCAACCAGTACAGGAGCTCCATTCTGGTCAGCTCCTAAGCGGTTTCCTCGTCCTCTGGAGTTTTCGGCTGCTGATCCCAGTCACCTCCAATTTATCTTGGCAGCATCCATCCTACGGGCAGAGACATTTGGCCTCCCCGTTCCTGACTGGGTCAAGAGCCCTAAAAAGTTTGCTGAAGCTGTTGATAGTGTCATGGTTCCAGAGTTTCAGCCAAAGCAAGGTGTAAAGATTGAGACAGATGAAAAGGCTACTAATCTTTCATCTGCATCTATAGATGATGCGGCAGTCATCAATGATCTAATTGTCAAGCTAGAGCAGTGCCGGAATAGTTTGTCACCAGGGTTCAAAATGAAGCCAATCCAGTTTGAGAAGGTTTGTCCCACTTCAACTTTGTTTCAAGATTAACATCGCATGAATCTATTTGGCTGTGCTCATCATTTTGTAGTCTGTTGATCCGGTAGTTAACCTGTTACTATGCATTGGTTGATAGTTACGAAATTGCAGCCTTAAAATGTTGCATGTTATGATCATGTCCTTTTCATACACGTTACAGTAGCTCAAGTCTTACAAATTACCTGCTCAACAATAACCTTAAGATATCTGTATGGTGTTTAATCATACCTTTTTTCATTTCCTAACTTTTGTTTATATGTAAAGGATGATGATACAAACTACCATATGGACATGATTGCCGGGCTTGCCAATATGAGGGCTAGGAATTACAGCATTCCCGAAGTTGACAAGCTGAAAGCCAAGTTTATTGCTGGAAGAATCATCCCCGCTATTGCAACTTCCACAGCAATGGCCACAGGTCTTGTGTGCCTAGAGCTTTACAAGGTTTTGGATGGTGGGCACAAACTTGAAGACTATCGTAACACATTTGCCAACCTTGCATTGCCTTTATTTTCCATGGCTGAGCCTGTCCCACCTAAGGTGATTAAACACAACGACATGAGCTGGACTGTATGGGACAGGTGGATTATCAAGGACAATCCTACCCTGAGGGAACTTCTCCAATGGCTCAAGAATAAGGGGCTCAATGCCTACAGCATTTCATGTGGTAGTTGCCTGCTCTACAACAGCATGTTCCAGCGGCACAAAGATCGAATGGACAAGAAGATGGTGGATCTGGCTCAGGAAGTGGCCAAGGTAGAACTCCCTCCTTACCGCCGCCACTTTGATGTTGTCATTGCATGTGAGGATGACGATGACAATGATATCGATATCCCTCAGGTTTCCATTTACTTCCGTTAGAATGCTTTATCTTCCTCCAATCCGCCTAGTTTGCCGGACTGAGTTTAGGATTCGCACTCATCAGTTCCTGTGTTTAATTGATGATGAGCATACAGAATGAATATTTTTCAGTACATTTCACAATATAAATTGAAAGTTACTTTGATTCGGTATGTCATGTAATTTCCTATTTGCATACTTTCTCTGTTTCTCGTGTCGTTTTGATGCGCTTTTAAATAATATGCTGCAACATTTATCTTTGATTAGCTCGTAATTTTTGCAGGGTATGTTCTTAAAAAATACTTGCCTGCTCAATTGTTTATTGGCATAATTGTTGGTTGGCAAAATTTTCAGTTATGTTAATATTTTTTTGATAAGCCAGTTATGTTAATATTTGTTTGATAAGCCAGTTATGTTACTAGTAACTTGATTCCAAGTGATGTCTGATTTCTTTGTTAGATTAAGTTATTAATCACATAGTTAATTTCATTTATGCATAAGATGTGCCTTTAGTTGTTAGTTTGAGAGCGAGGAGTCTTAGTTAAAGAGTTATTGGCTAAGACTCGGCTAAGAAACAACAAATGAATTGAGGCGGGCACTCTTTGCCCACAATTTCATTAGATGGGTGTGAGTGTTAAATCATGAAGTAGCGTCATTTCATTGGTTTGACTAAGTCTCGGCCTTTTTAACTCTTTAATTGATATATAAATATATATTTTTTTTAACCAAACCCCCACCCCACCCGACGAAATGGGATTCGAACCCACGACCTCCTACGTGGAGATGTGTGTCTTGACCATTGCGCCACCCCCTAGGGGGCCTTTAATTGATATTCATTTAGCAAATATGTGAAGATCTCAAATGCAAATGGCTATGAAGTAGCATTATTTTATTGGTTTGGTTGAGTCGCAACTCTTTTAACTCTAACCGACTAAGATTCTAGCAAAGATGTGAAGACCTTAAACTGAATTTATAAAATGATATCTGAATACATCCTATAATCTCCTCCTTATCAATCCTAGTTACAACTCAAGTACAATGAACATATTTTGTGTGCATTATCCACACATGCAAATTTAAGACTATTTTTTGCACATCTTTTTGTTGTAATACCAAATATAGAGGATCATCAGTTTTTGTCAGCACCTTCATCAAATTCAGCAGAGCCCAACACTCGGAAATCCAACTGCTTTTGATGCTTTGAGCGCCGACGTTCATCAAATTCTTCCCATCCTTCAAACTGTTGAATGAATTATGTTATCTTATGTAGCTAAACAAGATAATATAATAGAAGATACCTAATATATGTAGAAAAATAGGCACCTGACGAAGGAGATCTATGGTAACTTCTGTATTATGGAGATCCAGTGTTGAAAGCTGGAGACACATTTTGAATAGCGTAGAAGGAAGGGATTTTAGACCATTGTTACTTAGACATAATGCCTGCAAAGGGGTAATAAGATCACTGATTACATGCACAGGTAACACTAACATGTGCAGTACAGGCAGACACGCTATCTTGTGAAAAGACAATCACTAGACAAATTAACAAAGTGACTATTCAGAAATCAGAACTAATAATCAGGAAGGAACCTTCAAATTGTGCAAATTGCCAAATGTCTCTGGCAACTCAGGCAGAAGATTTGAAGAAAGATCAACCTGGCACAATGAGAAAAACAAAGTTAAGCACGCTGGTATTGGAGGCTTAGAGCCATCAAACTTGAAAAAAAAAAAAACAAACAAACAGAAAGTCACATCAACCCTACCTCAATAAGAGAAATACAGTCACCAATACTTGCAGGAATAGTGCTTATCCTGAGAAATATAACAAATGGCATTGATTATAACATGAGTCAAAATACCGTAGTATACTAGTATCTTTGGAAAAAGATAAAAATATACACCGCATGCTCAGTTCTCTCATTTAAATATACAATCAACAAACTACAAGATCATATAAGTCAATTACAGTATAAAGGATCCGGAGTTAAAAAGACGAGGGGGTATATCTTTTATCTAAAAATACCTATTATTGTTGATTTTCAGAACTTCAAGCTGAGTTAGAAGTCCTATTTCAATCGGAAGGCTAGTCAACTTGTTATTAGCAACATGAAGTTGTCTCAAAGTAGTCAGAGCACCCAATGCAGCAGGCAGCTTTGTTAATCTGCATAAGTGCATAGATCATGCAAATGGTGACCAATCATGTATACAAGGAAAAAACTACTAAAGAAACACAGAACATGAAAGTTCAGCAACTGCACTTTAAAAAGATATGACTGAGAGTGTTCCACATATTTTCAGATGCAGGAAGTGACAATAATCAGTATGCAGTGTCGAAAATTTTCTCATAATAACAGTAACTACTATTTTAGGCTTCAGTAGGATACTAGCAAACTTAAATCTTCCTTGCCCGTGTCATGGTATTAGAAATTGACATCATTTAAGGAATGAAAGCACTCACTGGTTTTGGCTCACTGATAGAACTTTTAAATGCTTCATTGATGCTAGTCCTTCCCAGCTCATGGATTCATCCGATATGCAATTTGCATTCAGAAACAACTTCTAGAGAATCCAAACCCTTATGATTAATGAAAGGAACAGTTTGCTTACCTTACAGAAAATCATAATTGAAATAGAAGTGTTTTGTTCACCTGCATCGAACTCAAACGGCCAACTTGTGCAGGTACAGCTTGAATGGAATTGGTGCTGACATCAAGGACTTTTGCAGAAACTCCACAAGACCACACTTCATCAGGTATAACCTATCAAGTTCCAATAAATAACAACAATGAGAAAATACTTAGCACCCAACACAAATATGAACACGTTTAAAGGTCTAGCTCTTGAAGACATCATTGGAAATACAACATGGTGGCCCAAAAGAACCCAAACTCAAATGATTATCATATTGATATCTTCATTGTCAAAAGAGATCAAATTAGAGGACCACATACTCGTTACACAATGTTAATCAGGTCTAAAATGACAAGCTTGATACAAGAAAAACCCACCAAATAAATTTGATTCTTGTACCTGTAAGTTGCATTCAGCTAACCCTATAACTCCAGTAGCCTTCCACCGTTCCAAGCGACTCTTATTGAGTGTAACTCCCATCTTTTCATTGGTAGTTTTATTAGCAACATTGTCAGTTCTCCTTGAAATTGGCAGAGTCCGAGCTTCTTTAAGGATGGGACCATCCTGATGAAAAAAACCCCAAATTAAACAAAGCAGTGAAACTCATCAAATCCACTTTCCATTTTGTTTTGCCTAAATATGTCAAAAACCTTAAAATACATTCCTTTTAACATACACAACTGAACCAAATTTCTGTCTAACACTAGAGACTATATGATACTAATCAGACCAAATAAGTGAAATTGCAGGCTCAAATAATTTAAAATGAAACCTTGATAGCACAATAATAGAGAGCGAGAAATGTACCCCTTGGTGCAAACCCTGAGAAGCCATGAGCATGAGCTTGGCTCCATTGGTGACCTCCGACGAACTCAACGTCATTGCGTCAACCAAAACCTTCCCTGTGCATTTTCCACAATAAAGCTCAAATTAAGAAGAAAACCAAATACTCCATGATTGAAATCGAATCGATGAATAATATTAATACCTTTACAGATAAGCTTCTGTCCCCGAGGGAGGACATTGGTGAGAGGCTGTAGGACAGATTTGAGGTCTTTGATCGTGGCGTCTGGTGAGATTGAAACTGGTATCGATCTTCCACCGAACTTGACATTGATTTTGATGCTGCTCTTGGAATTGGAATCGCTGCCCTCGCCCATCACCATCGCATCACTGCTCTCCATTTTCCAGTTCTCTTCTTCGGAGAAGACGATTGCGTGTGTTTTTTCAAGGTCGATTTGATTCGAAGACTCTGCACTCGTGTATTGGGTACTGTCCTGCACTCGTGCTCAGATTTTCGATGTGAGCCCAAAATACTGTAATGGGCTTTATAGCAAATGGCATGGATTGGGCTGGGCCGAAGTGCTAATAGTCACTATTGGGCTTTAAGTCTTCCGAAGTCAATCTTTGGGACCCATGCATGCATGACAAATATCTATAACCCAAACGGCCAAACATGAAAATACGTTTAACACAATAACTAAATGAGTTTGGATGATATGACATGATTGACATAAACACAGTCTAATACATTTTGCGTGACATGACCCAATATATTTGACACACTATTAGAAAAACTTTGCAATTATATCTATAAATGTGTGTCCCAATACGAATAAAAATCATACGTGTTTGAAAAGTTCAACATAAACACAACACAATTACTAAACGTGTTGGAATTTTTAACTCAAATACAACACAATTACAAAATGCGTCTAATCAAACATACTAATTTGGTGTCTTATACTAATGGTTACTCTAATTGTATGTTATGTTTTGCAAATTTTGGTATTGACCAACAAATAAAAATTAAAGGGCCACCCACCATAATGAAATGAATTAAATTAGGGAGATTTTTCTGTTTAAAAGAAAAATATCAATAGATGTAAACAAAACTAGACTTAAAAATAGGACCTCTCATCTATAATTAGGCTATAAACAACTCCATCTACTAATCATAGCCTCACATTACCCCCTAATAACCCCTTAAACCCCAAATCACACCCAAAATAAAAATAAATAAAATAAAATACTCCTATTTTTCAACCACCTTAACCAACCACCTTAATCACCTTCTAAAATTCCACTTTCCTTCTCATTAGCCGAAGAAAATACAGAGAGAGACCACAAAGCCTGACCTATTCATCATCATCATCACCAGCAGCAATAAAAAACTCTTCGTCTCCATCTTCTCCAATTGTTAACCCCTAAAAAAACCCTTACATTGGTTCATAATTCTTCTTCTTCTTCACCAATCAATCAAAATTCTCATTTGTTTCCAATTGTACGAACAAATCCCCAATTCATATATCCATCCAACCCCACACCCTCCATGTGGCGGCCGTGGGCAAAATCTTCCAATCCTCAGATTCACGACACTCCCGCCAAAACCTCCACCTTCTCTTGCTCCTCCTTCAAAGACATCCAAATCCTCTGCCCCGACGAGAAGCTCCAACAGCCCACAACCACCGCCCCAACCAAGAGAGTCCCCACCATCCACCACCGCGTCCGCATCGCCTCCGCCATCCTCCGCAACTGGCCGCACCGCCAGCCCGATGCCCCGCCGAGCAAGCCCCAACCGCCGGAGATCTCGTTGCCCGGTGCGGAGAAGCGCATTGTGGTCTACTGCACAAGCCTCCGGGTCGTGCGGTCGACCTTTTTGGAGTGCAAGGACGTGCTCGCGATACTGCAAGGGATTCGCGTATCGGTCGACGAGCGAGATCTGTCCATGGACTCCAGCTTCCTCCGCGAGTTGCAGGGGATTTTGGGCGGCAAGGATCGGCTGACCCTTCCCCAGGTTTTCATCGGCGGCAGGTACATGGGCGGCGCCGACGAGATCCGGCAGCTCCACGAGGCCGGCGAACTCAGGAAGATCGTCGAAGGATTCCCCGCAGCGGAACCTGGCGTGTGCCGCACGTGCGGCGGTTACAAGTTTATCCTCTGCGCCGAGTGTAGCGGAAGCCATAAGCTGTACTCGTCAAAACGTGGAACCGATGGCTTCAGGATCTGCACGGCGTGCAATGAGAACGGTTTGACCAGGTGCCCTTCTTGTTCTTGTCCGTACGATGGATTTAGCCGTTAGAAAGAAAAAAAATATTACCATTTTATTAGAAGAAAAAAATTGTTAAAAGAAACATTTTTTTTCTTTTTAGGGTCAGGTCAATTACTTAGTTTTTTTTTTCTTCTGTAGTTTTTTTATTTTATATAAAATTTTATTTTAGCACTATTAGAGGTTATGCAAATGCAATTCAGTCCCAACTCCCAACACATAATGGATGTGGTGTGATTGCGTTTTGGATCTTTTTGTTTTGATACTTTAAAGTATAGGTAATAGTTCAGATTTCAAATCGGAAACAGGCTGAATAGTGTAAAATGTGTAGAATTATACAAAAAAACTCAATCCGATCAGTATTTTTGTAGAATAAATTCGATGTGATCCAACCACAATAATTGATCGGATTGAATTTCGGATACTCACGGATTCAAATTGTCAGCTTTATCTTAACGATAATACTGTAATCAGCTAACTTATGGTTGCTCCTTTATAACTTGTACCTAAAGGTAGTGACACCAATTGGACCATACTAATATATTAAGCCATATATTTCATTTATTTGTTCTTTGAAAGTATGTGGCAATATAAGTTTCTTTTACTTGTTATTTTATGGGTTTGTTGATCTTGGTGATTCAAATTTCTTTATTAGTTGAAAAGAAAGTTTGTTTTGGCTGCAACAAATAGCACAGTACATCTAGTAGTTAGTTGAGTCTGTATTAAATTACTAGATGGCCTCATTTGTAAAGAAAGAAGGTTTGGATTGTGGATTTGTAGTTTTGTACTATAAAGGCTTCAAGCTATATTCTTAGTTCTGCAACTTTGACTGTTTTGAGTTCTGGTAGTAGACCTAGATTCCTCCTACTATTTTGTTTTTATAATATTGTCTCCTCAAATTTTTAATGTCAATGACTGTGGTTCCTAGTTTCTTAATTCTAGTATTGATTATAATAATACTATTAGTAGTTTTTCCAGCTTATTTAGCTGCAAGCTGCATTAAGAGCTAAGGCTGTGTTTAGAATTGCTGTGTGCAGTGTTAGAGATATCGCTTTTGCTTAAATTATTGTAAATCAAATGCAAATACTGATAAGATAGATAAAACTTTATAAAGAAGAAATTTTGGAGGAGTTGGACTCAAAAGATTAGGTTATGATTCAATTAGAGAATAGAGTTCTTGAGAGCAAGAAAAAGACAGGCACAAACGTTCAGGTCAGAAGGAAAGAGCTTAGGCTGAGTAGGTCGGGGATGGGATGGGATGGGAGAAATGTGGATAGGCCCAGCAAGGTTACAAATGGTGGCCCAGAAATGATACAATTTCTCAAATATTTCAAAGCTTGCTACCATAGAAAAAATTTGCCATACTGCATGCCATATCTTGTTGATTGCATCTCCTTTAACTTTATGCACTCTGTTCTTGAATTTATAGTAATACGCACTGGAATTCACCTCAGCGTGCAACGATGATCTCTATGAGTGAAGTTACGGCACTACAAAATATGTAAGGAGAGTTTTGCTCTTCATGGCTTGGCCGTTCAAGTTTCTAGGGGGTTTTGCTCTGCCCCATGGTGTGGGGGTAGCTATGGAGGACTCAATTTTTTGCCTTTCACTCCTGGTTGCGACCCATTAACATGATGGTCGAGGTACATGCTGATGCAGTGGTGAGCGGTCAGTCAATTTATGAGATTTTATATATCATATAGCATTTTTGTCTACATTATATGACTTCCTTTGCAACTCTAGGTTCTAGCTTCTCCATTGGTAGGCTCCACTGTAAATTCTTTCTATCCATACTGGTACTGCTACTTTAGTTTGGTCGTGTAAAGTTGAGAATTTTTTGAAGTTCTCATTTATAAATTTCAAGAGACTATAAGGTTGTACACTAGCCAAACCCACTACTTTACAGGTCCATGATCCAGATATGCAAATTTCTGGCTTCCAAACAAGGATAGAACCATAAAACCAGTCATGGGATTCCATTTTTGCTATTTAGGAGAGGATACGTGGCATAGTTAGTCATGTGGCAAATACAGTATTAACGACAATTACTGTAAGCCAAAGTCATTGTTATTCAATAATTAACATTAGATACGTCTCCTCCTCAACTACTACCTCTTGACCACGAGTCAATTTTTGAGAAAAAACACAGAATTTTCTTTAAGATTTGGTATCAGACATGGCCACAGATCACCAGTCAAATTTTTATCTAACAGCTTGAAAGCATCATTTTATCTAACTTGCTGGCCTTGTCGATCTTCATGATTGTGTTTCCTATTATTTTCTTGATAAGTCAATTATTAGCATGGTGTAACATGTTTGATGCATCATTTTGAGTAATATTCTGAGTGCAAACAGTTTTAAATTTTAATTGCTTGTGTTGATGACTTGTAATTACGTGTTAACGTTGCTGTTAATCTTGTGAGACAACTCCATGACAAAAATGATTAGTTGTGACATTCTATTCAACCTAATATTTTTTTCCTGCTGTCGTTACATACTGTTTTTATTTACTTTCTGCCATAATAATTCCTTACCTCAGTTGCTAGTGAAAACGACTTCAATTAAATGTCAGCACTGCACGAAATTTCAATTTCATGTCATCTATTTTGATTGGTTATTTGATATTTTATTAGGTATATGTTCTTTTCTGGGTAGGTGAATGTGAGTATAGCATGTCAACATTGTGGTCATATTAGCATTTTGGATACATATGTTGATGGAAAAGCCTAATGTTTGATCTTAATATTCAATTCCATCAGTAACAGAGACGTAAAGAGGTATATAATATACGATTTGATTTCTTTCTATTATCTTATGTGTACAATTCTTGCGTGGAGAAACTATGTGACAAAGACTTGAATAGTTATCTGTATGAACAATCATTCTGGTTAGAGAGAAAGTTGCAGCCTCCATTTCCTCAGAAGCTGCCAATGGAAGAAGATGACTCCAATGGGAACTACTAATTAATAAAAAAATGGAGAAGTTGTGTGATCTGTGGTAAACATTGCTCTCATTTATTCTTATTTTATTTCATTTTTGGTACCTTTCTCTAGTCTTCATATTCTCTAGCTGAAATATTTATGATCATGACTATATCTATATAATAACTGTAGCCCCTTTTGTTTCAAGAATCACTATTGCCTGAGAATTAGCACTGTTCATAGATATTTAGAAAATGATGCAGACTGGGCAGTTTCTTCAGCCTCTATGGCCAAGAGAATCCTCCATGGACTCGTCTCTTGATGCTCTTGAAGATGTTGAGATTTATTTTTCGAACATGGAAACCCAGTTGGGCAGCTTTGAGTACTTTCCATCTCCGAATATTTCCCTGGAAAATTCTTCCCATTCTGATTCTCTGTGTATTCCATTTGAATCTACTCTGTGTGCTGATGAGTTACATGGTTTTCTTGGTTCTGTTGATGATGTGCCACTGGAGGATCTCTGTAGTTGGATGGAGACTGATCATCTGAGCACGCCAGCTTCTTCTTGCGGAGATGATGATGCAGGATCGAGCTCCCCGTGTCAAATTTCCTTGGTTTTGCCTACTGAAGAAATGGAAATTGACAACCAGTTGAGCATTCTCTACCTGCTCAAGGCTTATGGGGAGGCTATGGAGATGGAACAGACCGCGCTAACGAGAGAGATCTTGAAGAGGCTGAGGGAAAAGGCTTGTCCGCTGGGTGTACCAGTGGAGCGCCTTGCCTACTACTTGATCCAAGCTTTGGACATGAGCGATCAAGCGGACTACTTGAGGGAAGCGTCGAGCAAGAATTACCAGGCAGCGTTTCAGGCCTTCTACCAGATTTTCCCCTACGGAAGATTTGCTCACTTTGCTGCCAATTCAATGATACTAGAATCCATCCCGGAAGATGCTGAGTCTGTGCACATTGTGGACTTTGACGTGGGCGAAGGCGTCCAATGGCCTCCCCTCATTGAAGCTCTTGGAAGGAGGAGGCACCAGAAGAACAGGTTGGTTCAGCTGACACTTTTGAAATGGCAGGATCAAGATTGCAGTATCATTTCTACAAAGAAGCACTTGTACGAGCACGCGCAATCTGTTGGCGTGACACTGATTGTGAAGGAGACAAACATGGAGGGATTGATGAGTGAAATGAGGAGAAACCGTAATGGAAAAGAATGGCTAGCCTTCAACTGCATGGTTGGCCTCCCTCACATGAGGAAATCAAGAAGTGTGGAGCAAGTTACTGAGTATCTCAAGATTGCCAAGAACTCAATTGAGAGCACTAACAACAGAAACAGAGGTGTAATAGCCTTTGGGGATGGAACCGGCGAGGACAATACAGTTACCAGCAATGGATTCGGGGCCTATTTCGAGAGCCAGATGGTCAGGCTCAAAGCTTTGTTTGAATCAATGGAGTATCATCTTCCTCGTGGCCTCGGAGAAGCAAGAATGGCCATGGAATCCATGTTCTTGGCACACTGTTCGGGAAGTGTGCACAAGGAGGAGATTGGCCATGCTGTTGAGCTTGAAAAGATGGGATTGAAGGCTTTGAGATTGAGCAAAAACAATGTTGTGGAGGCTAAGGAGCTAGCAAGAGAAGGTGAGAGCTTGTTTTGGGTTGGAGTAGATGGATTGGAAGAGAATCAAATGGTGTTGGGTTACATGGGAGCTTCACTAGTTAGAGTTTCTAGTTGGAGATGATCTGGTTTCTTCAGATTTGCAGCATATAGCTATAGATTTTGTTGATTGTAGTAATTATTGATTCTTCATGTAAGTATAGTCAGTGTCATTAGCTAGACCATGAGGTATTTTGGAAAATTTGTTACTACAAGTTTTAATAATAACCAAGAATGTTCATATTTCACATTCCTATGAAGCATATGGAGTCAATGAAAACATTTGGTGTGACCGAATTTTTGGACCCAATCATTGGACTTGTCCAAATAGATTTGATTGAGATTCAGTTGAGTATAGAATGAATACGTTTGATGCGAATTAGATTGGGTCAAAATTTACTAAACACTGAATTATTCGTTCATTTATATTATAATGAAAGATTAATCTAACATGTGCAACTTATGCATAGATTAAGGGGCATTGAGAATTGTGTTCAATATTTTTATATTCTACTTTGAAAATGTAAAAGTGTGTTAAAATTGGTGCACGAGTAATAAAATAATATAGAACTCGAATTTCAATGACTCTTATCTTGTGAACTTTTTGCTAACGAATCTTTGGCACGCATACCATAAAATTAATTATTAAAATTATTTTAATGCTGATAAATCAATTTTGTATATTACTCACTTTGTTTAAAAGTATTTATTTCCTCTGTTTTCGAATTTTTGGTCAAATCAATTCGGTCCCAAATTTGTCAGTCCGGTTCAATCCAAGACCGACCATTATTTAGTCAGGTCTTTAATCCTAAGACCGTTCCAAATTCGATCTGGTCAGGGTTTGGACCGATGGCTGAACCGTAGTCACAGCCTCACACGAGTCTTGACTGAGCCCAAAATGAGTTGAGTAGAGGCGCTTTATGGGCCTGAATTTGTCTGCGGTGGCCCATTTCTATGTTTTCCATGGGGTGTTTATTAATTAGGCTTAAAGTGAAATCACTACTCTAAACCTAAAGAGGTCTAGAGGAGGAGACATCGTAGAAAACAATAGTTAATATATTACAACAAATAAAGAAACACATTAATTTCCTGACAATAAAGTATTCAAATGTATGGAATTCTGGTGTTTGTGATTGTGAAGGTTTGATTGTAGATTTGTTGGCACATCCATATCCTATGTCAATTTTATACTGCCAACTTCCAACATCAAGTGGCCACCTAATTGTTATTAGTTTTTTGACAGAGCCACCTAATTGTAATTAATATTGTGTAATTAGTTATTTTTTATTATACAATATGACTTCTTAATATTTGTATATACACTACTAAACATACAATAGTCAAGTTCTAATTAATCTTAACACATGTATCAAGTGGTCATGTCATCGTATTTTCTTTAATGTTTAGTTAATCAACTATTCAACATTAAGGCCTAAAATTCTCCGATTGGATTTTGGCTGGTTTTAGAGGACTCTTGGATTGACGTTGTTGGGCTAGGGGGTCCAAGGACCACATACATGATAACCCGTTCTAAGGGATCCTAAAGTTGGAGTTGTTTCATATTCAATGTTAATAGTTTAAAGTGTCTTACGTCTTTTTCAGACTTTAAGATAGATCACTCATTTTATCTTAGAAAGTAATAAAGATATTGATAGAAACAGTCATACCAACAAATAAGCACGAGATCTCATAAGAATTATACAATTAAACATGATTAAACAACAATAATTCTAGATAATTTATATGAGATCTTAACAACACGATCTGCAACGGCATGCATCTGCTGCAATTGGGAGGACGTATCCAATATGTCATCGCCTCCAGATAGCGAGGAAGATCCTCTACACATACGACGAGGTGGGGCATGTGAAGAAGAGGCCTCCGGATGACGAGGAAGATCCTCTACACATATCATAACAACACTATAGAATATGATGTGCTTCGAACATAACCCGCGAACTCTTAAATATTCTTACCTTACCATTATCATGATACCGTCATCATATATATTCTTACCTTACTAATATCATGATATCGTCATCGACCAAATAAAAACCGTCATCCAAACTAAATCTCTCATCCTTTTAAATAGGAAAAAAGACTTCAATTGAAATTCTTGTTGGTCATTTACCAGTCACTCCACAATTAGATAGATATGATGTGAACAATAGTGGACTTGTTCAACTGACTCCACCCAAATTTACTCCTGTACATGAAATTTGCCAAAAAAAAACTCACCATGTTAATGGTTTCAAGCTTCAATATTCCAGATCCAGGTCACAGATCACATGGCCTACACACATACATTTTTAATATATGGTTCCTACGTACCACCTGGCCCCTCTATCACATCACTACTCATAATAAATTGCCAATCTTTGGGTCCAAACATATCATATCAAACATTCAAAATTCTTCCATTTTCAATTACCAATTATTGAGACAAGTCACACTTTCATATTTCATATGATTCACCACTTCCTTATCACAAGCCATTCAATGCCTTATTTTATTTATACTTCAATGTCAACTTACCAATTTTTGGCTGCTGTAAAAAATTTATAAAAAAAAAAAAAAGTGTGGTTGGGGGCACCGGCAAAAGCCAAGGGATTACTTGGACCAAACCGAAAAAAATTCAGAAACTCACTCCCCGATTTTTCGGGTTTTCTATGTCATCAATTTGATTTTGACCCGTTGAATCCTCACCGAAATTTCGGTTGTCGGTAAGTTTCGGTTTATTAAATAACCGGTCAGTTCATTTTAATTTTTTCAAAAAACCACCGATCTTTTTTTTACACGCGGTTTCTTCTAGGTCTGGCTCATGTAGCTTGAGCCACAGCCTACCTTCACAACACAACTGGTTCTTTTTTATATATATTATGTTGTGTTCATATTTCACATATATATATATATTTATATACATGAATTCACATTTTCTTCTTCTATTTTCTATATATACTTTCTATTCAAACTGAGAGGTTGACGAAATCCATGGAGGAACAGTGGATATGGAACCGCTTCAGGCGCCGCCGGACGGCGGTTTTCACGGCGGTGCTGTTGCTGCTACCTCACTTCATGAGCTTGACCTCTTGTTTGTCTCTGAACAGCGAAGGTACAACGACGACGACGACGATCACTAGCTACTGCTCATGATACTAGTTGATCGTGAAATTTGGTTTGCTGTTTCTGATGATGAAGTTGTATTGGATTGTTTGCTGTAGGTTTAGCGTTGCTGAAATTCAAAGAGAGAGTGGTGAGAGATCCGTTTGGGGCTTTGTCGAATTGGCATGATGATCGGGACTTTTGTTCCTGGTTTGGAGTCGAATGCTCAGATGGAAAAATTGTCAGCTTGTAAGTGCCTTTTCCTTGCACACAATGTGTTTGCGTTTTTGCTTCTTTGAATTTTTTTTCTTTGTTGCACCTTCAGAAAGTCAGTATTGTTCCAAGTTCAAACATGAAGTGATCGAGATTCATCCAAGTTTGATAATTATCACTGTTTGTCTATAGTTGATGACCTGTTCAATTTCTCCTATTCGTTTTATATTTAATTGTGATCTGTATAATTGGTAAGAGTTCAGTTCATATATGGTATTAATTGTGGTTGATCCTAAGATGTACCTTTTGACTTGATGGTTAATTTATCATTTTGATGTGAAATGTTGTTGAATCTGTTATCTGAATAACATTTCACTTAGATTCTTTTCTTCCAGTCTAGTTTTTTCGAGTATAGGGTTGCATGATTATGTTTCGATGTGAAAATAATGATTTGGTATTAACTATTGGTAATCTTATTGAAACTCGTATGCTTTCTGAACTCAGGCCTGACGTTATATATAATCTTCGTTCAGGAATTTAAGAGATCTCTGTCTTGATGGAACATTGGGTCCTGAACTTGGGACATTAAGTTACATGAAATCGATGTAAGCATTTAATGCCTGATCTGTATGCATGATCCTAAAGTTTCTTTGTATCTCATTTGTTATAAACAATTAGTTTGACATTTTACTTCCTTGTAGCGTCTTACGCAACAACTCTTTGTTTGGAACAATTCCTAATGAGATTGGAGAATTGAAGGAACTGGAAGTGTTGGACCTGGGATATAATAACTTCTCTGGACCATTTCCGTCTAATTTTTATGACTACATGTCATTGACTACCCTGTGAGTTTTACCAAATGAAACTGTTTATGTTTACAGTCAACTCTGTCTCTTTGTTTTATAATTAACTTTAAATTTTCATTTCAGTCTACTTGACAACAACGAATTCCTTGGGAGCATATCTCCTGAACTCTACGAGCTTAAGATGCTTTCTGAATTTCAGATAGATGAGAACCAGCTAAGAAATACTGCTCGAGGTGCATCTTGTAGCAGTGGAGCCATTACTTGGTAAGCAAGTGCTGACATGGACTGATGTTTTGTGAATTTGGGTGTTGTTTTATGATGATAATGAAAATATTGAAGAAGCTTGCACAACAATCTTCATGACTGATTGAAGTTATAAGTTACTTGAAGAAACTAAAATGAGAATGAAACAGTTGCGAAATCCAGAAACAGTAAGAGAAACAGAGGCATAAGGTGTCTTAAACATTCCAAGGTTGTTTGAAAATTTAGACCTAAGTAATGCTACACTGAAAACCTTAGGAAATGATAATGAGTGAAGATGTGAATTCTGGCAAGGTACCATGGTCTTAATTTTTTTGCTTAAAGTGACTCGTTTCAAATAATGCTATTAAATATTAATCTAGCTAAGAAATTTCTACATCTGCTTCAAGACAGCTTATATGTTTGCTATGTCAGGAACACTGTTCAAGTTAGAGACATGGCTCGCCAGAGGAAGCTGCAGGTGGAAAACACCCTAAATCCATCTAAAGCCAAAATGACAAAAGATGACCATAGAGTTTCCAAATCATCAACCTCGCTATCACTCCCCTCATTGCCACCATCTTACCTGTTTTCTCCACCATCTCCTGATCCTCCATTTTTTTCATCAGAACCACCATACTCCCCGTTGCCATCTCCTATAGAATCTCCAGGATCTTCTCCTGAAGCATCTTCCCCTGGCATCTTTTCAGTTCCATCACCTTCACCTGTAGAAGCCCCAACTCCAGCTTCACCAGCGCCAGCATATCCACCAGTTTTCGTCTCTACACCTCCTGAATCCACTGGAGCTCCAAATCTTGCCCCTGCATCAATCCCAGTTGAAAATAAGCATTCTAAGCCAAAGCATCATAAAATTCTAATTTGGGGTGGAATTGCCGGGGGTCTTTCAATCATTTTGATTTCAGCCATTGGCATTTTCTTCCTTCGAAGTACTAAGGTGGATATCATCAAACCTTTGGCCACAGGCTTAAGTGGGCAGCTTCAAAAAGCATTTATATCAGGTAGGCAAGTTGACCTGAACTTTAATGAGATATTGTAGCTTGAAAATGTATCTAGCTGTTGTTTGTGCTCATGTTTAAAACTCAGCATTCCAGGTGTTCCTCAGCTCAAGCGGTCAGAACTTGAAGCAGCTTGTGAAGATTTTAGTAATATAATTGGCTCTTTCTCAAATGGCACCATTTATAAGGGTACCCTGTCAAGTGGTGTTGAAATTGCTGTGACATCCAGTGGAGTGACTTCCTCTGTAGGCTGGTCAAAAACTTTAGAATCCCAATTCAGAGAGAAGGTAATTAGGAACCAAATCTCATCAACTTCTCGAAATTCTCAAGGTCCTAATGCTCATTTCTGATCATGTTTTCAGATAAACACATTATCAAAAGTGAACCACAAGAACTTTGTGAACCTTATCGGATACTGTGAAGAAGAGGATCCTTTTACAAGAATGATGGTCTTCGAGTATGCTCCAAATGGAACACTCTTCGAGCATCTCCATGGTGAGCACCTTTACAATCTTTCCATGATTATTAGTAAATCTATTGTATCTTGGTTATATTACTTGGAGTACCATCTTATAAAACTCAGTACAACTCTTCCAATATCGATCATTTAGCTCTAGGAAGTAGAGTATATCCCTTACAGCCAGTTAAAGGTTCTATAAGTGCAGCCCTTGCATGCCCTTCTCAAACTTATCTCTTGAATATGAAATTTGGTTCTCATATTAGGCAAATTATTTAAGACCCGAAGCAATGCCATAGCTTTGGTTTGAATGGCTTGTGTATTCTGGATATCTTGCAGTAACTGAAGCAGAGCACTTGGACTGGGGGATGCGACTCCGGATAGCTATGGGCATAGCGTACTGCCTTGAGCATATGCATCAGCTGACGCCACCTATAATTGTCAGAAACCTGCAATCTTCATCTATATACCTCACTGAAGACTATGCAGCAAAAATATCAGATTTCAGTTTTTGGAATGACCCAAATGCAGCAAAGAAGGGACCAAATTCAACAGAAATTTTGGAAGCCCAGTCAGGATATCCAGAGGGCAATGTCTACAGCTTTGGTGTGATCTTATTTGAGATGATAACTGGCAGGATCCCGTACTTGGATACCGAATCAGTTACAGATTGGGTACACAACTATAAGAGGGGTGAACAATCCTTGGTAGAAATGGTGGATCCAACTCTAAATATTTTCCAGGAAGATGCGGTTGAGAAGTTGGTTGGAGTGATCAGTGATTGTGTCAATTCTAATCCAAAGCAGAGACTGAAAATGAAGGAGGTAACGGCTAGGCTAAAAGAGATCACAGCAATGGGGCCTGATGCAGCATCGCCGAAACTATCTCCTCTTTGGTGGGCAGAACTTGAAATCATGTCCACAGAGGGAAGTTGAGCTTTAGGTATGAACTTTATACCATACATAGCTACACTAATTCTTTTAATTTTTCTTCAAGGAGATATGCATAGGGTAGATACTGCTTGTATCTAGTGAAATTTCAAAGATGAATCTGTATATAACTTAGATATGGATGCTTGTTGGCTATATGTATACACTATTGCACAAATATATATAGTCTGGTTGGTCTTCCAGCTTGAGTTTGTTGACTTATCAGTCTTGATAAAGTAAATTGAAAGCAACATATTGTGAACATAGAAATTGGATCTCATTATGACCTTACTCATGTACAACAGGTTTTGAGTTCCAATGAGAAATTTATGGAGTGTGTGCCCATTCTTGAGAAACAATGATGAAAGAGTTACAACATAGGATATTTCTTCTGCTTCTTCTTTACATGAAAATGTTTCAAACATGCTGTGACTATCCCACCCCTATATACATACCTCGGAAGCCATTTGGAGGAATTTTTCTCTCAAAATTGATAGCAAATTCCTCCACACAGTACCGATCCTATCAGAATTTAAAGTCACTTAAATTGCTGATAGAGTAGCTCGATCCCTTGAGCGGTTGTAGAGGTCTAGAGTGTCTGTGTGGTCAGGGTCTAAGCAGAGAGCAGCCTCACAATCTTGTAAAGCAAATGTCATGTTACCTATTGACTCGTAGAATGCTGCGCGAAGATGAAGCATTTGTAAATCCGGCTTGAAAGCTATTGCCTTCGTGAGCTCTTCCACGGCTTCTGCTTCCTTTTGGTCATCCATTAGCACTGGTAAGTTAAAATTGAGATTTGTGAGTAAAAATGAAGTGAACAATCTTACTTAACACCAAGAAGCCTAGGCTAGCAAACTTATCCAGACAGACATTATAGTATCTCTTGTTTCATGCTGTAACAAACAATTGTGTAGCTAAAAGACTAGGAAACTGAAATGTTACTACCTTTATATATGCTGATACCTTAAAGATTTGTTATGTACTAAGAACTTGAATCATGAGAGCTATAATACTGAGTCTCGGATATGTACCTGCTGCCCTGTATCTGTACGGATAAGTTCTCAGCGGATCCAATTGGGTTGCCATATTGAGATCATTCTTTGCCATCTCACGGTCACAGTATTCAGATCGTTTTTCATAAGCCGAAGCATTATTCAGTGCCTCCCCGATCAGCTTTGTCATTTCTTCATGAGCAGCTTTTCGTTGATTTTTCAAATGGTACACGCGTGCCAGCCCTTGATGAGCTCGGGTATGCTTAATGTCAAGGGCATTCTTGTAGCAATCTGCAGCTAGGTCCAGCTTGCCACAATCGACATAGATGCTTCCCAGGTTATTTAGCGCCTACAAAATCATCACATTACTTAAATTAAGTACACGAGGGAAGAGCTTTAAGGAAAGCGATCAAGAAAATACTCACTTGTCCTTTGCGAAGACCATCTGAGGGACATCTCAGAGCTTCCTCCAGAAGTTGGATAACATAGGATGAAGATTCGGGATCCATGCTCGTATCTGCCAATATGTACGCTTTGAGGAAAAATGCTTCGAATGATCTCTGAATAGAAATAGACTTCTCAGCCTTCAAGAGAGCTTCCTCGCGATGGCCAATGTCGTATAAAATCCATCCTTCATATACTGCCCTCTCGTGCTCAAAGCTAGAATAGTTTCTAGCCAACCGCAAGCTACGCATTGCTGACTTCTGACAGTTTAACCTGTAGCATTTGACAAAACTAAGGAAAACTTTCTCATACCATAACTCATGAATTCGCTTGGACAGGACATTCTCTTCTATTATATGCCGAATAATACTTTCTAAGAATTGTAAAATGGAGATGAGTCGACTTATCTAAAGTTACGTAAGTCAGACACTCCAAACGATATAGTTTTAAGCGGTTGGAAAGAAGCAGAAGGAAAATTTAAATCCAAAACTACTCTACCCGTCTTTCCTATGTGAAAAATCAATCAAAAACTACATATTTTTGGTATTCTTCTCGACCACTTACATAGTTAAATTACAGAATCTACAAAAGATCATGATTCTATATACTTGAGCTCATTACCTTGAACTTTCTTCCTATAACAACATGAGATAAATGATGGGTACAATAAGAATACTCATGAAAATGAAGGACATAGAGTTTAAGATGGCATGACCTTATTAGGCTGTGTATGCTAAATATCATGCACAAAGTTGAAGAACAGAAATTTACCGCAAAAGAAGAAGAGACTGCCGGAACCACAGGAGGCTCTTTCTCGGGTCATTGATCAGCATCCGATGTATGACAGCGAGAGAACCAATGTCATCAACAGAAGACCATCTCTCGTAAAGCTGCATCCAGCAATCAGCCTCGCAAAACTGTTGAACCTGAAGGCTGAGGAGCTCAGCCAAGTACTCTCCTCTCACCTTCCCATGAAACATCATATAGTTGGGCTCCAAAGTTAACAATGCTTGCACATCTCTCAGAGCACTCTCATAATCCTCAGCTGCAATAAACAACCAGCCTCTCAATTCTAGGCAGTCAGGTGATAGCTTAAACCTGATAACTCTATCAATCTCCAAAATCGCCGCCTTGATCTCCTTCTCCTCCATCTTTGCAATGGCTCTGTACTTATATGGAAAGAAAAGAGTTGGGTCCAATTCAGTTGCAGTGTTCAAATCCAAAATCTTGTCCTTGCCACCAACATTGTAGAGAGCCCGCTCCTGGTACATCCATCCAACCGGATTGTTACACTCGTAAATCAACGAGTTCATAACCTTATACGCCGTGTACTGCTGTCCTAGCTTATACTTGGTTCTTGCCATCCCGGCCAACGAATAAACATGACCCGCCTCAGCACCTGCCTCGAAACAATACTGCGCTACTCTATAATCTTTCCTTTGGAGCATAACACAACCCAATTGATGCTTAGCAAGTGCCTTCTCCCACCTTTCCTTCGCGCATTCTCCTAACCTCTCTAACAACATTACTGTCACGCTAGACGTCATGCTTTCTTCCATGGCGACCTGGCTAAGGAAATAGTACAACAGGAACGAAGCATTCCCGAGCTTTTCCAATCTCGCCCTGCTCTCGGAGCTGCAAAAGAACTTCATTACCCTAAAGTAGAACAGCGAATTCGGGACCTCCCTCAGCAATACTTGCAAGCAAGACGACACGAGGAGACTTGCAGTCTCCTCCAATCCATATTCAATCAGAATCAGTGCATCTTCAATGGTGCAAACCATTGAAGCTAAGTGAGAATCACAATCAGACTTCATATCCTCGCAACAGAATCTGTTCGCGAACGAGAGCATCTCCAAAACAATCTCGGGTTTAAACAAGTCCAATCTTCTAATCCTACTATAAACCTCCACAGCTCTCATTCCTTCCCCCGAAATCCCATTTTCGGAAAGATCAATTTTTTCTTTTTTCGACTCCACAAAACAGCCACACAGCATAGCCTTGAGAGGGCTCGAAAGAGCAGCTATTCTGTACCTAACACATTTAATCTCTTCATCATCGATACAAATCGAAACATCTCTCTCCTCTTCCAAGATTTGTTCATCATCAATCGCCTCGGTTCGATCCTCGCAGCATCTGCAACGATCGTATATTGATTTTGGATCAAACCCAGAAGCCAAAGCGTATCGGGGACACTCAAGAACGCGACCGGAGCAGTCCATCGGCGAGAGACCCTCGAGCTCGTCCTCTCTCCTCTCGTAACGCAACCACGCCGAGAGCACGACCTTCGAGTGCACATCGCCGGCGTATTGGCGCGCGTCGCGGAGGCACCGGCGGAGGAGCTTGGGGTCGCCGAGGCCGGAGAGGAGCGAGTACTTTTCGATGCAAAGGGACGATTTTTCCGATTGGGAGCAAGCTTCGAGACGGCGGTAGAGATCGGCCAAGGTCTCGACCAGATTGACGGGTCTGAGGTGAGGGTCGATGGTGGGTTCGAGGAGGTGGGTTGTGGGGAGGCCGTGAGGAAGAAGAAGAGCCTGAGTCACGGAGGCGGAGCTGGCCGGAGCGAGCTTCGACCCAAATGATTTGACCCGTTTACTGTTGTGCTGGTGGCTGCTGGTACCGTCAAGCTTTGCTCCGGAGGTGGATTCCGATGAGGTCACGGCGTGAACTTGTGTGCTCTTGAAACGGTCAACGAGTTGCTTGATGCTACGCATTTTGTATCGTCTTGAACGAATATAGAGATTCAAGAATTCATAGAAATCGAACACGGAACTGGAACTGAAACTGAAAGAGAAGAGAAGAGAGAGAAAATCAAATGGTTTTTCTGGTTTTGCTGGTTTCTCTTTCTTCTTCTTCTCTTCTCTGTTTTTTTTTTTTTTTCTCTCCTGAGTGTGCGTACATAACAGTAAAAAGTAGGGTCCTTTTTGAGCAACTGGGCAGTGCACAAGCAGACCGTTCTTGTCACCGGACACGCACACCCATATGAGCCTCAACTTTATCAGTTTGCTGCTACTTAATAATACTATAATTGATTGGTTTTGGTTTGGGTTTTGGTTTTAGTGTTGGTTTTGGTGGCTCACTCCAATTTGATAGCAAGAAACAGCTAATTAACAACTAGCTCAGCTCACTAATCAGCAACCACTAAACCACAATAATCCAGTGCTATTTTCCAACGTCACCCACCTGGGTTAGTTGGTCAACTCAACTCTCATAAACTTTATAGTTGGTTCACTTCCATCGTCATCGTCACCAACATCATGGACAGTAACATTTCAACAATAAAAGCCTATCTTATCCTAATTAGCGATTGTTTGAGCCCTTATTGTTTGAATTTTGAAAAATAAAAGAAAACTTTCAAATAATGAAAAGTTTATAGGAGATCTGGTTTGAGCTTTTTTCACGTGAATGTCTTTGATTTGACAATGTTGATGACCAAAATAACTTCGGCTCAAGGTATATTATTACGAAATGATATGGTTTTGATTTTGTTGAGAGAAAAAAAAAACACAATATGGTTGACTAAAGAATATGTGGGTCGACCTCAGAATTAATTATACATGTTTTTAGTTTATACAGTGAAACGTTCTACTTTTACTGTAAACCTTTAGTCTTTCGTCCTAGAGTGATATGGGTTGATCACAAATTTAAATATATATATTTTTACTCTATGTAGTAAACGCAGATCATTCTAGTTACACAATCGACTCCTAATGTTTGTGTACTCTACAAGATGATGTTGGTTAACATCCTCAATTTAAAGTAGACAATCCAGAAAAGTTCTTGAACAACAAGCCTATGTTAGCTTTATTAGTAGTACTTGATTTGTACTATAATTCCGAAATTGAGTGTTAAGCAAAGTTGGAGCTTCAAGCTTGGACTTGCAGTAGCTTATTTGCGAATTTAATGTACCTTCTTGCGTCTTTTGTGTAATTATTATCAACACAAATTAAGCCCTGAACTTGAGGAACCATTTCAACTCTTCAAAATTGGTAAAAAAAAAAAAAATAAACAAACAGAATAGAATATGTCACCTGCTGGAGTCAATTAGGTACGCAATCTACTTTCTTTCTTGTTAATAGAATAGATCCCAATAATGGTGAAGCAGGAGTTTGGTCCATTCGTTGCGCATCAGAATCAAACATGGTCCTACAAACAAGGTGTCTCTATGGATTTGTTTAAACATGACAGTTAACAGAGCATCTCATGCACTATAAAATTAAATGTGATGCCCAATTAGCTAATCGATCCAGATCAAATCGGGGAATAATTTAATCGGTAGATGTACACGAGCACGTGCACGAACCATATGTGCATGAATTTGTGCCATGAAATGAATTATCATTATAGGATCAAATTATTAAGCTGAACTCTATTATGCAGAAGTGAGTTAAAAAGGTTAGGTGAATGCAGAGAAGCATCTACAGAATCATGTCCAGTCCAGAAATCATTCATTACAACTTGCCAGTCTTATCAAAAGAAAAAAAACAATGACATAAAATAAAACTGAAGATGAGAGTAAATAGCAGGCAGGTTTTGAAGTTAGATGCCAAAGAATCCCATGTGACAATTCTGAAGTAGTCCTGTTCCTTGTACACTTTCTATACTCTGTAAACTAATAGAGACATGTACTATAAGGACAATGTTTCCTAAAATAATTTAGATATTCCAGCTATGAAGATCCTTTCTCAGCTGGGTGGTTGCTCTACAAAACAGAACATACCATACCAAACATTTCACACATGTCATAAACAGTGAGTTCAGAGATGGATGCAAACTAGCTGCCATTTATATTCTCACTCCTTTTGGATTCTCAGTAATCCCAAAAGAAATTGTCAATTCAGGCTTTTCCTTGAAAAACTGTAAGGAAGTGGTTGAAACATAAGCTCTCATAAAACGTTCAATGTTGATCATAATAAATTATAATTAATATATGCATTAACTAAGTAATATAAACTACTATAACATACCAGATTCAGTTGGCCTCACGACAAATCAGGTCAACCTTGTAGAAACAAGTTCTAGCATTTCATAGATCAGTATAACAAAATAGAATCAGTTGACCCAATCTCATTAGTGCAAGAAATCAATTTACGTGTTATCTCTCATCCTCAAAGAAGGCCAAAATCTCAAAAGAGGCATTGAGCTCCTGCAGGAATCGGCCCCTTAAAGGAAATCTGCAGAAATTTGCCTCCTCAACAGCCTAGTGTAGTACTTCTTTAAGTTTTGTTTACATGGCAACTCCTTTAAGGAGGCACTAGTTTTACCAAACAAGCACTAACAATGAGCACAAAAATCAACCATATAGGCAAGTGCTAGCACATATATGCAAATTAAATTGGAAAGAAAATAAAAAACTGCTGTAGAAACATACCTGTGGTATTTGTATGTAGTTGAACTAGTAACATAGTGTGGATGATTCATATAGATGTATATACAAGTATTTAACAACATTCACAAAACATTTCCCATTTTCCACTATTAACCTGCACCTGAAACAGCCTAACAGGTCCAAGAACATTATTGTGAACAGTTGCACATACTTCTTATACAGCTTTTGGTACAAACAATGAGAGAACTTCTCGCATCTGTCTTCAAATCATTTTAATGATCCAAAGCTTGTACTTTGTTATATACTTATATACAAGACAAGGCCCAATCAAATTTGCATCATAGAGGCATTTGCACACCTTCAGATAAGTTTCAAGCTTTACAGATTGTGGTACCCTTTTACTTAGTCCCTGCAGAACAGCCACCCTGTCAATAAATTCTGGATACATACCCAAATCAAGCATTTTGATCAGTGTTTCCGCGGCTTCATTAAAATGTCCTCCTTTAATGTAGCCTCTCAACAGCCACGACAAACTTTTCTTCCAATGCAGAGTGCTTGTCATCTCTAATACTGTGAGCAACCGTGATACAGCACGGACTTCTTTTTGGGAAGCACAGATGGCCAAAACAAGGTTATAATGATCCCTATCAGCCTCCTGACCTGCGAGCTTCATCTCCCACAACTGCTTTTCAGCTTCAAGTCCACGGCCGGCACAGATATACATGAGAAGTCGCTTCTCATGAGCCAACTTACGAAGTGAGGGGCTTCCATTCTGAATCAGCCAACTGGACAAGAATACCCCATCAGCTAGAACATCTGATTGATACTTTTCAATGAGCTTGACACTTCCGATATCCAGTTGATCTATCAAACCAGACCTTGTAAAACCTTTCAACTTTCGTAAAGCTTTTTCAAATGCAGTCATCTCCTTAACTACAGCCGACATAGCAACAAAATAAGTATACACAGAGGGGTTCAACCCAGATTCCCTAAGATGAAATACAAATCTGACCACATCTTCGTAGTTACCCGCAACCTGACAGAAAGAAATTCAAAATCGCTCCTTAAATGATATCCACAAAACTACCTAAATAGTTAATCCAACCAAATCATGGCATGTAGAGAGAAGGCCGGTTACACAAGACTGCCTGGGCATCATAAAATGGCATAAATTGATTGAACTTTTAGGCACTACATACTTGATGAATGATCAACATGATATATTCAAGCTGAACATAGAAAATAAGCTACAATCAGCCAGAATCAACCAGAACTTGAAAGAATATATACAAACAATTAAATGCGTCCATGAAGTGAAGTGGAAGAAGAAATCTTGCTCCAAATCCAAGACAATTCATAGAAAATCTAACCCCACCAATATGTTTTTAGTAATGTAACATAATGAAACCAAAGGCATAGTACCTCAAGTCAAGAATCGGCATAGTTATAACAATGCTCCACACTCTAACCCCGAGCATACATAGAAACTTAATTTCCGTAGAGAAAACATTAAATACCATAACAATGAAAATAGTAATTAATGATATCTTACCATCATTTTCCAAGCGAGATACCCAGCTGGGCCTCCTTTATGTTTATCCACATCACCTATTCGTCCCAACACCTCTTTCACGAACACAATAGCCCCCTCCGTCTCTCCCATATCCCAATACAAGGAGATCACTTTCTCAATCATACTAAAATTGGGCTTCAAACCAACACAAACCATGTCCGCAAGAAGGTCAACCACAACAGTAGCATTGCGTTTCTCCTCAATCAACTTCTTAATCCAGCTGCACATAATTGAAGCCATAAGCTCCATAGTCTCCTTATCAACCCTATTCTCCTTCTTGAGCCACTCAAAAACCTCAAGTGCACACCATGTGTCCTTCCCCTCTTGCGAAAAGTACACCAGCAACAACTGCAATTCCCGGGAAGATAGCCTATCATTCATCTCCCCAAGAATGTCTGAAGGCTCCCTCGCCATTTTCTCCATTTCTTCAATTGCCTCATAAAAATCCTTGCTCATTTCCTCTTCGTTGCCGCTAGTTAGAAGCTGGTCCAGCTCAATTGAATCATACAACCTAAATTGTCTACATCTGCTTGATTTTGCAAAACTCAAACTAGGGTTTTTGAAATTGCGAATATGAGCAGAAATTATGGAGCATGAATGGACGGGAACGAAAATTTGAAGCCTATTACTTGGAAAAATCAAAGACGAAGTAGAGGAGGTAACACCCAATTCTTTCAAAGAAACAAAACCACTCGCATGCGCGGAAGCCATGAACGAATTCCAAATATAGTGATTACACAGCGTTTGGTTGATGAGAAAATGCAAAAGAAAATCTTGAAACTTGAAGATTCAAGAAGCTTCGGTAGATAACTTATCAAAAGGGCCGAGAATTAATCTCAGGTAGAGCAAAGATTTTCTGAACTCCGAGTCTGGACTCGGTTCTGCTCCAAATGCAGAGACAAAGCCTTTTCTTGTCGTCCTAAACTTTCCCGGGAAAATTAGGGCTTGAACGAATTGTACAAACATGAAAGAAAATTTGAAGCCAAATCCATGAAATAAGGACGTACCGGTTCTCCAGGGAAGAGATGGAGCTGAGAATTGTGATCGACTTTTTTATTATTTACTTATCGAATTTGGAATATATGTGGCGATGATTTATCGAAGAAGCATAAGCTGAATGCTAATATTGGGAATATGCAAAATGATTATGTCTTTTTAGCTCTTGTCTACCAGTTCTTCACTCATTTGGCTGTGAATGGATAATATGATACTCAAATACTACCATATGCGGAGTAATCTAGAAAGTTCATTGTTACATGTGTCTATTACGTATTTTATTGTGTATTTTTTTTAACCATGAGATTCTCGAAGCAGGTCCGCGTTTAGCACGGAATCAGCACTTTTAAGTCATACTATATTCAGACTAATCCTTTGGACCACAAGAGTAGCAAAGCTCACCCTACTAGATTTTAACAGAGCTACATTCCTTAAAACTCAAACTCGAAACTTCAACTTAAGCTGAAACAAATCCTTACCATGTCAATTTGTCAAACTACCAAAGCCCCCTCAACATTCACCCCCACAAATTATCATCCTTGTTCAAGCAACTATGACCAAGCTACAAAAAAGATGACAAAGGCTACAAAATAAATTATGACATTGATAAACCTTAGCGACATCAAAACCCAGCAAACATTAGCACTATCTTAGATAATAGTACCTAATTAACTATATAATCCAAAAATTTAATGATATTTGCTCATAAATTAAATAATTGAGCCCATAATTCAACCTATTTTTAGGCAATCTGGGATGGTTCAGTTCCGGGTAGTCTCAGAGTTGATGATATCACAAATGCTGCCGCCATCGCTACTCCCATTGTTCAAGCTGAAGTAATGCTGTTGCGACAGTGAAAGTAGCGACTCGTCTTCATGACTCACTGATCCGCCGACATAATTCTGGGTCAGCTCCGAGTTAACGTTGGCCGGTGACTGAAAAATGGACGGTCCAGATTTATGAGTCTGCTCTACAGTTGGACCATCTTGTTCATACGATGAACACAGCACCTGTTGCAGCTCATCGGAAATATTTGTCTGATCATACGACAATTGACCAATCAAATCATAGTAATTACTCTCCGAAGATCCCGCATCCCAATTAGTCAGCATCTCTGCTTCAATCAAATCCAACATATTTGCATCTTCTTCTCCACTACCATTGTTCTCTTCATTTTGTCCTACAATAGTTTAAAAATTAATTAGATACCTTAAAAAAATGTCACCTAAGTTTTTGTACATGAGACTCAGTTAAATTAATGAGAAAATGTCACATCATGAACCGTCACTTCTACCGGTTTGAAAGAATTTGTGGGCACAAAGAAGAGGAAGCAATTTTGGGGTTTGAATCACATTCGGGTTGATACGAATTACTCACATCCAACTCAAGAGAGGTTCAATTTCATTTGAATTCAAATAGCGGATCAGTCAAGTTTTTACTTTTTATGTAATAGACCAGCAAATTCACTCTGTCTGACTAATAATTTTACAAGACAAATCTAACTTGATATTAGTCTAATTGGGTTTTGGGTGTTTATAAATTCAGGTTCAAATTGTCGGCTCTAGTGCAGAGCATTTGTCTCAATTCATTTTTTATGTGACTTGATTGAGACTTATTGCTCTATCCATAATTAATTTACACAAATTAAGCAATAATATATTAATTTATTGTACCAGCAGGAGCTTGAATATTCCATCCATTAGTGCTAGTCATCAACCTCTCTCGTTCTTCCTTCTGCCTCATCAGCTCTTCTATGAGCCTATCCACTTCTTTTCTCAACATTTTCTTCTCAACTGCAAATTAAATCAACAATAATCAATAAGCGGACAACAAAGAGAGTAATGGACACAAAACACGTACCATTTTTTAGTATCTCGTCATTTGCGAGATAAGATATCCTCTGTCTCAAACTTATTTTCTCTGTCAACAACTCCTCTTTCTTGCTCGACTCCAATGAAATCTCAGACGACAGCTCCGATATTTGTGCCTATTTTCCGACCAACACATCATAGTACTCATGACAAAATCATTAAAGAAAAACAAAATATTAATTTCATTTATTGATCCATGCATGCATGGTACTGTAGTGTTTACCTCTAAAGATTCCTTCTTATCTTCTAAATCGTTAACGTACTTAATCCTCCTCAGCCGTGACCTCTGAGCCGAAATTCGATTGGTAACAATCCTGTACAAAAAACAAAAGAAACAAATACATATATATGACCAAACAAATTAATTAATTTTTAAATAAACAATTGAACCAAAGTAACCACCTTCTTAGCTTTCTTGGGTCCATGTCTGGGTGTAGCTTACGAGCCAATTCGAACTGTGCATCAATCTCACTCGGACCGTCCAATTTGGTCACATTAACCGTACCAGACTCCGGTTCCTTGTAATCAACACCGCATTCGCTGCGGTTGCTTCTGCTGTGCGTACAATCCGATGTAGGAGAAGCGATCTGATCCAGCTTTGTCCAGAATTGAAATGAACTGGAGGCGGCGGCAACGGTGCCGGAGCTTCCCGAAAGAAGCGGAGCCACCTTGGAAAAGGAGGCGCCGCCGCTTGCTTGATCAGTGACAGTGCTGGGTCGCTTAGGACATGGTGGAAGTCCGGAACTCAAGGTCACATTCGTCTTTTTAATCAACATGGTCTCCATTATTTCTGAGCAAACAAAATTCACCTGCAAAATAAGAATAGGTAATTAATTAAACAATAAAATAACAAAAATGATTAGCGAGAAATGGGATTTATTTGCTCAAACTCTAACACCTTGAAATGGAGAATGTTAGCTTTTAACTATAAATTTTCCTGTGAATAAAGAAACCTGCAAGACTTTTCTTTTATACCCAATAATTTCAGAAAATTACTGTATAGCCCCTACGTTGTGGACGCTAAGTTATAAATATCCCCCGCCATTGATGTCGGCGTTTTCCCCTATGGATGGGTAATTTAGTAAATTCGTTCTTCCATATTTTTGGAAAGTAATTTAACGATTTTTGGGAGTTATTTAGAATTTTAGAGGGTCCATTTATCGGGAAAAATGTAACATCTCTAGGGATAAAACAAAAATCATTAAGATGGGGAATTATGAGTAATTCAACTCACACATTTTTTTTCTTCTTATTTATTATTCTCTTTCTTATTTATATGATTCCAACTCAGCTTGCAATGTGTCAAGAAAAACTAGTCAACTATGAATACTAGTTTTAGAATAATTCATGAATTTTTTATATATATATATACACACATATGAGTAAGTTTATCACAAATATCTCTAACAACTGTTTATGATTTTTATGTTATTAGTTTTGTGTTTAGTACTGTATTATTTAGTTGAGATTCGCATATTCATATATTTTCCCAAGAAATGTTTTTGACTTCTATACATCAATTACTTATTAATAACTGGAATAAATACGCATTAATCATAATGTCATATGTATTTATAGTCAAATCAATGAATGACGAAGATAAAACTAAACTTAGTATTCATTATTTATTTATTCATATATGAATTATCTAATTAGTGTCCGATCTTTATGTGTGAAGGCAAGATAATTATTTTATCATGATGTTGATTTAAGCATTTCGGAGTTTATTACTGTGGTACAGTGGCGGTTGAAGATAATCCTGAAAATTTATTGGTGCGTTACATGTAAATGTGAATGTTTAATTTAATAAGCACGAAATATGCGGATGCGTCTATAAATATTTAAGTTCATGTCTGTTGTAATTTAGTAGCACATGATTCATAGATACGCGGTTATAAATATTTAAATACATATGTGTTGTAATTTAATTAGGACATGATTCATAGATACTCGGTTATAAATACTTAAATAAATTCTTGTTTTAGGAAAGTTTATCAAGTTTAACATCGGTATTTTATAATCTTATACATAATAAAGTTGAGCATTTAATAAATATAGGAAGGATAGTCACGGTTAGAAAATTGTGATTTAGTTACGACATAATGCATGCAAGGGTTTTTCAACTAAATTTTTAATAAATTTTGTAAGGACTTAGCAGGGGTTATCTCTCGCCAAATTAGCGAGTAATTAGTCCAAAAAAGATGTTCCTTACAACATATGTGGATGCGCCTTCAAATATTTAAGTTCATATTTGTTGTAATTTAGTAGCACATGATTCATAGATACACAGTCGTGAAATTATCACATTATTTTGTTAGGATTGTAATGCAATTGCAAAATCCCTACAAAAAATTGCAATGGACCTCGTAGTTCTAGGCATTGTTTTTTTTTTTTTTATGAATGTTCTAGGCATTGTTTTGCTACTTCCTTTTTTCTTCCTAATGATTATTATATCTTTGTTTGAAAGCATATAGAAATATTCTATAATGTACAAAAAAAAATATGGTACAAAAATTTACCATTTCGAAGCAATTTCAAATTTCAATTTCGGGCAGTATTTTTAAAATCGATTCTTCTATACTGTTTTAGATATTTTGAACAATAATTATGGTTCATCTCATCTGTGCGCTCCTATAATTAATACTTGCAATGATAAGAAATTTCTCGTGGGAGAGCTGATGTTCAAGATAATCCCCAAAAAAATAAATTTTGTTGCCGATTTCATGGCAAAACACCCGTCCAAGCTTTTGTACATGTATCATGTTGTTTCAAACCCCCTAGTTTTTATTTGGGGAGGTATTTATCGTGTATTGATGCTAGTGACTATGTGATGAACAATTTTGTATCTTCGAGTCGATATTTCATTAAATATCTTTTTTTATCTATAAACAAGTATAACAACCGAATTAAATATTCTTTTTCAGTAAAACAATTATGATGGTTCATTCAAGAGATAAGCCGGAAAAAAAACACATACATGAAAATACTGGATAAACATAAAAGTTTTATTGCTCAATTTCTTGTTCATCAGTCTACGCAAACAACCTAGTACTGACACTCCAAGACTACAACATGAAAATACTGAAAATTACACTGAATGCAAAATTAACCACATAAAACTCACTATTATGGTTATTATTAATTAAAAAAAATTAAAAAGTTCCTCTTCCTAAGATCAAAAATCCTACCTAGAACCAGAAGCACTACCAAATGCACCCGCCGGAGGATAATTATAAGGCCATTGAATCCGAGCAGCAGCAGCAGCTGCCGGAAACATCATCGGAACCTGCCCGGAAAACCCAGTAGCCACTCGCGATCCATTGTTCACAAAATGTGCTTGATCAGCTAATTCAGCTTCAGTCCAAGCCTCGTAACAATTGTCACAGATTGGCCCTTGCATCGATGGATCTTCGGGATCGACCTCTATTCCTTGAACGTCCTTCCAGTAGCACAGTTGCTCATACTCCACTGCCATTTTCAATCCAAAACATTATTATAATTAAATTAAAATTATCTTTATTAATTACAAATAATTAAGCCAGCTAGCTATTCATGTACCTTCTCTGAGAAACAGATACTCATTCAACTTGTGAAGCCTGCGCTGCGCATCAGCTACCTCACTCTTTATCTTCGCATTCTGTCGTTGAGCTATCGCAACCTTAGGAGCCATAATTGACACATGTTTCTGCATAATTAATTTAAAATAAGTGTGATTAATTTAAAATTTAAAGTATAAATTAAAGTTTTGGGTCTGTAATGTATGATATATATACTTTGAGGCGTTTTTGTTCTTTATAAAGATGCTCAAGGTAGGCCAGCTCCTTCTCACGGTTTTTTTGTGCGTATTGTCTGCACGCTTCGCGCCTATAATTAAAATAAATAAATATCAAGGCATGTTGAGTTAAGCGGTTTAAGCGATTTGAAATTCCGGAAGAATAAAAATACAATTAAATCAATAGTATGACGTACCTTTTATTGTTTCTTGCTTCGTCTTCTTTAATTTCTGAGAGCGGTCTGTAATTTACAAAATAAATGAATGAGTGCAAGAAATTGAAAGATTGATGATTTCAGAAGATAATAAAGCTGCATTTGATATGTTACCGTTTGCCGCTGCCACTAGCTTGTTCTTTGATTTTGTTGCTCTCAACCTCATTGTTCGCAGAAACAGTCTGGTCACTGTTTTTCTGGACAATTTCCTGTTCTTTGTTCTCCATTATCTTTGGAGAACAATTTTGATAAGCTGCAAAAATAATGTAATGGTGTAGCAAGCTAGCTGATGATCTATATAAAGACAAGAGAAGCATTGTATTAATTATGCCAATAATTGATTACATGTATGGAATGTGAAATGAACCATGAATTTGAGATCTGGAAGCCTCAAAATGTGAGCACATTCGATGAAGCTGTACAGCTAGGCTTGGTGGCTAAGATAGAAGGGGATTGTTCAGTGAGAAAGAGGCAGCTCATCATTTTCTTTTAGATGCATAGAGTAGTAAGGCCAGTGCCTCTCTTTACTAACATTCTACAAATAGTGATGTATCCAGACATTTGAGCAATTATATTCCTGGTTGGTCCAACTCTCTAATCTTATTATCATCGTTTATTATTGAGAATTATAATTGGGGGAGTATCGAAACCCCTAGGAGCTTATACTGCTTCGAGTAGCGTTTTAGTAGCCAAATATATTGAAATGTCTGGGTGGTATATATCTTGGTGGGGCGGGGAGCTGTTGTGGTGATGAGCTCTCCTTGTGAAATGTGCCCATTTGCATCAATAGGACAATGTCGCGACATTGTTGGCGAAATGGTGCTGAGAAGTACCAAAAAGAACAACAAAGGTCAATGTCGAGACATTGCCAACGAGGAGCACTAAATGGAGCAACTTACGTAGGCCCGTGCCACAATATTGACTTCTAAGGTCACGACACCGCAAGTGAAACGTAAAAGGGCAAATTATTGGAGCATCAAAAGAGCAACAAAAGGGGATGTCACTTAGGCCCCGTCATCACTGGGAAAACATAGCAATACAACGTGTGTGCCTTTTCTTGGTCCCAACCGGGGGTGCCTTTGATGTGTTTGGGATAAACCTAGGAGGACTACTGGAACAATGTGTATCCTTTTTCTTTTCTTTTTTTAATTGATTCAAGCGGGGGCACCTTTTCTAAATGTATTGATTTTTTACTATATAGAATTTTAGCATTTATTGAGATAGATTTGGAATTGGATTAAAAATCATCGCGGCTAGGTCTAATCAGAATGGCGTCACCCATGACTCAATTGCGTAGTATGCCAAGTCCGGGCACATGACTAGGTGCATGAATTGTTTGGGCTTGGGATATGGCCTACAGTCCGACTTTCTTGTTGCATTTTGTCCTTCATCTTTTGGCATATTTTATTCATGTGATAACATTGCAAATAGTCGTTGATCATAATATTATATAACATCAAGTCATCGATACCATATATTTTTGGATGAATCGTCTTTTCACATAACTTTGTTACATATTTTTCTTTATTTTCACATTTTCTTTTTTAAATGAAAGGGAAGCATTGCAATTTTGACATGACCACACAATGCGTATGTTCAACACTATAGTTCGATTTTAGTTTAACTAAAAACATTTATGATTAGTTACAAACTCTATAATTAATAAACTTAATCCGAATAACCAAACCCTCGTACACAAAATCCATATCCGCACCCAAAACAAATATTTCCAAAAAAAAATATTGCGGTTGAAACCCACCACGTGCAAACAGCTAAGGTCGTACGTAGTCTGCGAACTGAGCGAGTGA
>JAYMTF010000217.1:0-44642 GCA_036897485.1 Pelargonium nanum
CCCCCCGCCCCTGCCCCGCGCGCGCCCCCCCGCCGATATCCGAGCCCAGGGCGGCGTGGCTCGCATGAGCGACCCGCAGCTCATCAAGGAGATCAAGCAGGCCGTGACCATCCCCGTCATGGCCAAGGCCCGAATCGGCCACTTCGTCGAGGCCCAAATCCTCGAGGCCATCGGCGTCGATTACGTCGACGAGAGCGAGGTCCTAACCCTCGCCGACGAGGAAAACCACATCAACAAGCACAATTTCCGCATTCCCTTCGTCTGCGGCTGCCGGAACCTCGGCGAGGCGCTCCGGAGGATCCGCGAGGGAGCGGCGATGATTCGGACCAAAGGAGAGGCCGGGACCGGGAACGTGATCGAGGCGGTCAGGCACGTGCGGTCCGTGATGGGCGATATTAGGGTTTTGAGGAACATGGACGACGACGAGGTGTTCACCTTCGCGAAGAAGATTGCTGCGCCGTTCGATTTGGTCATGCAGACGAAGCAGCTAGGACGGCTTCCGGTGGTGCAGTTCGCGGCGGGAGGGGTGGCGACGCCGGCGGACGCGGCGCTGATGATGCAATTAGGGTGCGATGGTGTGTTTGTGGGCTCAGGGGTGTTCAAGAGCGGTGACCCAGCAAAGCGAGCCAGAGCGATTGTGCAGGCCGTGACGCATTACAGCGACTCCAATATACTGGCGGAGGTGAGCTGCGGGCTCGGCGAAGCCATGGTGGGTCTCAATTTGAATGATGAGAAGGTGGAGAGGTTCGCCAAGAGGTCTGATTAGGTATGATTGACCCTGGTAGCTAATGATTTTGATTCTGATTGAAAGGCTAAGTCTGTGATTTTCTTGCAAATTTGCCTAGTTCGATTGGGGTCATGTTCTGTTTTGAAGTTTGGCAAATGTCAAAACTTTTAGTATTATTGGTTTTGGGTATTGATTGGTTGACATATGCTTCTGGATTTATGAAATTATGAATCTCAGTTTGGTAATTGGAAGTGCCACAATTTACTTTCCAATCCACACTTGATGGCTTGCTTGTTGCAACTCACTCTTTAGCTGCTCTTAGGATATTTGATTGTGCATACATTTCATGCCCAAAGCATAGTTTGAGAAGTTAGTGTCCATTATTCTGTTAGTTCTTGTGTGAGTTGGTGTTGCTTGATAGTAGCTCTGTTTAGCTGGTGAGTGCAGTGAATAACCATATTGGTAGTTTGGTGAAGTGAAGTCTAGTGATTACACTTAAGCTCAGTGTTTTTCTACTTCATCTTTTGATTCAGATTTTGTTAGTGTGTGTGTGAAATCTGAAAACTAATGGAGTGTTTTAAGTTTTCCTTATTGCAATATTAGTAGTTAATAAAGCTATTCAGTGTCTGTCGAGTTAGAACTTGCTGCGTTGGCAAGTTGACGTGTCAAATAACAATCATGCACTACAGTGGATTAGTGAAGCTGTGTTACAGTACGGATTAACTTGCTATGATTTAATCAGATTTATGGTTTATGTGTTAGTTACTTAGTTACGTTAAGGTGTTGGTCATGGTAGTGATTATGATGACCTTTTTATTAGTTATTGGTACAAAAATTCTGTCATTTGGTATGCTCAAGTGAAACACTTGATTGTGTCTTGTGTAAACTATCTGTTCACACTCTTAATATTGGATGATTGTAGGATACTTTACATTTTTTGCCCTCAATTTTCCTGCAAAGTGATAGAGAACGTGGAAGCTCGTAGGATAGAAGGCATGTACAAATGCAGGAATATATGCTATGTGGTAATGGTTTGTGGGGTTGCATATATTGTTTGCAACCTAAGTTTCATGAATCTATGGTTACCAATCTAAGGACCAAGTTTGATGTTCTTGTGCTTTTCTAAGCTATGGGTTTGATATTTTATCTTTGCTCTCTTTGTTGAATGAGTTAACTTTTGAGCCTCAAAATTCAAATGGCGCTGGCGAGTTAGAGTAAGGTTTTTCCCTCTTTCACTCGTATGATTTTCTTGTCACAAATTAGTCTTAAATGCACATAACGTAGGCATGATATTTAAGGTTGAGTGTATGCGGGTCGGTCGGGTGTTCGTGCGGGTGGGTCGTGAAACGGAGATGGGCATTCTTGATATTACAATTATTGTGTGTCCTTAATAATTTATTCTTATACACTAACAATAGATGCAATGCGAGTAAATTATATATGTAAAGAAAAAGTGAGTAAATTGGCATGGAACAAATTATTAGTGGTCATAGTGAAGTGCAGTTGTATGAGAAGACAATAAATTCTTTCGAAGGACACAAAAATGGGATTTATGCACACTGCCACGTACACCGGCGACATGTATGTATTTACACACTCGAACAATTTTTAGCGCTCGGAGTTAGAATTTAACTAATTAACATGGTCGTACTCGACAACTTCAAACCATTAATTATAGTTGTGGAGCACTTGAATCAATAAATGTAGCAAATATTTCAATAAAATTACTTGTGAATAATGTTGAAATAAATCAAAATCATCACTAACTAAAATCATAAGAAAAAAACATTATATCGATGAAATCAAACAAAGATCATTGGACAATGTGAGGGTTTGAGGTCAACCCACAAAACTCCATCTTCCTTAACCAAGCTAAGAGTCATCAACTAGCAATTATATGGATATATGAAGTTATGTATTTTTATAACGCCATTAATCTTTTTGCTCCCTAGCTCGTCACTTAAAAATCAAATGAACAATTTGAAAAAATGTCTCTTTTCATCATATTTGCAATTCCACCATTTTTCTTTAAATTTCATGAAAACTTATCATCTTTCGCACAGTTGGATCTTATCGCTAGCGGGCGAAAAAAAAGCATGTCTATGCACATATGAAGCTATAATGATGCGACATAGCTTTATGAGGCCGCAATGTAACGAGTCCATTGAGAGCCTATTGCGTGTCCAACGAATGTTGTTTAAGAGGTGATGCCACACCTGGAGGTATGAGGGCGCAACATTGCGAACCCATCGATGAATTATAACTTTTAAATTATTGTATTTTTACTTTAAATGAATGAAAAAGGGCATATTTTGAATCATGCCCAATATTTATAACTCATGCTCGAATGTTTTGAACCAAACTCAAATTTAATTGAGTTAACCCGTCAAATCTTACGTAAATCGTAAACATTTAAACTCTAAATTTTTAGCTTAAAACGAGCAAGTCAAGATTCAAAGTTCTCTATACTACAAATAGCGGGGCAACTCAAAATCTCCAACAATGAGACCGTTAAACCGTCCCTGTACAACCCCATAAATCATTGACATTTAAAGCGAAGTAGGGCTAATTCCACTGTCAATTGGACCAGCGTTAGGTCTGGTTTCCTAAATATGTTCCAAAACGCCTATTTTCTATTTATTTTTTTGAAATATCTCAGTTTTCTATTTATACTACAGTAATTCTTAAAAAAAAAAAAAACCTAAAAAATCAGGGGCAAATTGTTAAACCGAAAACGATCCTCGTATTTGTGAAAACTTCCCCGTTCCTTCTGTTTTAATTGGCAGGTGTCTCCGTCAAGACTCTAAACCCTACTGATCAGTTATTTTCCGATGCTATCACCGTAACTGCAAGCTGTGACTGTCAAATCTGGAAAAATCTCTCCTGCCATGGTGGGAATGATGACCACCAATTCCAGAGAGAGGCTGGCTCGTCTGGCCAACTCCGCACAGACCGCCATGGACGTTTCTTCCAAGCTCAACATCTTGCATAATCTGAAGTTAGATTTGTCTCTGGATGATCCTATCTTGCTCTCCGAGTTGCTCCCTCGCCTCTTCGATCTCCAGTCCGACCGTTTCAGTCCTGTTCGTAAATTTGTCACCGAGTACGCTTTTCCTAAACCCTAGTCCCAATCTTGTTGTCATAAGTTGATTGAATTCTGTTTCTTGTGCATTTGAAATTATTTTCATTTCCTGTGTAAGAAGTGTGATTTATGATTTGAAAAAGAAAAGAAAAATTCAATTTTAGGACGAGTAATGTAGATTGAGATTGTATTATCTGCAACTCTTGATTGTAACTGGACCTATTTTATTGATTTTTTATTAATTCAGGATGCTTGGGGAAATTGGAATGGAGCAGCTGGATTTGTTACCTGACATTGTACCTGTTTTGTTGACTGTTCTGCAAGATGGAACTCCGGCTGTTGCTCGTCAAGCCATTACTTGCGCAATCAATTTATTTCGTTCTACTCTTGCAAGAGTTGCGATTCAGGTTGGTGTATAACCTTTTAGTCATTCATGCTTATGAGCTTGTCATTGGTAATCTGTTATCTGCAAACACTATTCCTTCAAATAGTGGTTATTTAGTCATTAGGTTATTTTGTTTGCAATAAGAAAATTTTCAATGGATTTACTTTAGCTTACTTGCTAGTCTTTCTTTTTGATGTTTTATTTTGATTTCAAGTAAGTTAGTAAGTTCATAAACTAGGAAGAAAAATGTTGAGCACCCTAAAACATTTGAAGAAGCAAGCTATTTTATGCCATGTTAAGTTTATGTCTGAAAGTGCTGGTTACTTACCTAGTTTGAACAAATGCGATGAAAGTGTTAAGTGGTCAGCTGAAGCATGTACCAATTGACATTTGTTAAATATGTAAAATGATGAAGGTGCAATGGCATGCATTTAACTACATTATTGCTGTATTTATCTGGAATTGACTTTTCCATTATTCTATGTTGCACATAAGTTGGCTTGCATTCTTGTTTTCTTATTGTTCCAGGGTCTATACTCCAGTGAGCGGGATGATTCTATTGAACCATCATGGGAATGGATGTTAAAGTTCAAGGAAAAGTTGTTCTCAATTGCTTTTCAGGTAAGAAGTGATTCTTATGTTATCATATAAATGGGTTTTGTGAAGTTATCCTGATTTATTCTAATGTTTATACCAGCCGGGAAGTGATGGCATAAGGTTGCTAGCACTGAAATTTGTTGAGGCAATCATTCTTCTCTACACACCCGATCCTCACGGTTCTTTAGAGCCTCCTCCTCATCAAGATGTTGAAGGTAACTAAATTTATTTTGGACTTCAGGCTCTGCTAGCCACAAAGGTACAAGGATGTATTATTTCAACTTAAGTGATTTGTTTTGGCTGATATAGCAATGTAATCTATTCTGCAGGGAAGTTAGCTGAATTCAATGTTTCTTGGCTTCGTGGGGGTCATCCTCTACTGAATATAGGAGATATGTCAGTTGAAGCCAGTCAAAGTTTGGGATTATTGCTTGACCAGCTTAGATACCCTACAGTGAAGTCTCTAAGTAATTCCATGATCATCGTGCTTATTACTAGGTGCTCACCTGTTCTTTTCATATGTACTTATTGTTTACTTGATAGCTTACTAAATACTTAGATGTGATAAAATGGTTACTCCTTTTGGATGATGCTTTTCCTTAATTTGCTTTGTGGATATAAATTTTATACCGTTTAGTATCAATAGGGATTAGTATGGCGATATATGTCTTTATAGTAATCAGATCTAAATGAAACTGTGATGATATTCGTGGGTGTGTACTCAATGAGTTTTAATATCATCCCCTCAAAGGAAGAGGGGGGGGGGGGGGGGGGGGGGGCTAAGACCTCTTCTTTTGTGAGACACTTGTAGGTAACTGGAAGAATGGTTTTAATTTTTTTTCTTTCTATTGGCAGATGTTGATTGTATGAGAACTATCAGAATCTGTTCTCCTAAACTATCATTTGCAATGATATATTTTTTCCTCATATGTATTAGAATTTATATATCCATAGCTATAGAGCTGTACTGCGACTTTCATGTTAGTATTTCCTTCATTTATAATGTAATTCCTTAAATTGTTTCATATTTTTTGCCAGTCTTTCAGCAATTGCAAAGAAAAGGCCTGCATTTTATGGACGCATTCTGCCCGTTTTACTTGGTTTGGATCCCTCTAGCTCTGTTAATAAAGGGCTACATATTTCTGGGGCACATCATGCTTTACGGAAAGCCTTCCATTCTTGCTTGGATTGTACTCATCCCAGTGCTGCTCCGGTATTTATTTTTACCATTTCTCATGTTTTAAGTGTGCAGCTGGAGGTCTCCTTTATTTTTCTTTGCGTATCTAGTTATTTGGTATTTACCATGGGCATAGTTAGGGCTGAATGATATTTAATTAGGCAGAAATGGTAGTCATTGTTTCCAAGAATTGTTTCATTAAAATACTGTTTTCATATAATGGTTTTTATAATATGCTTTCTAGTTGATTTTGGAGAATTATCTACTTGCTTGTAGTAACGCACGGTGATAAAGATGGATTTCTATGTATAGTGTTGGGTTGTGCACTCGCTTCTTGACTATCAGATCTTCCTCTCTTTCCTGTTGAGACTGAAGTTATTACTTGCCTAGAACTGACCCGGTAGTGGTTGTCTTCCTGGAGTTAGGTGAATTAGTTGTTGTGGTATGAAGTCCATAGACTGCTTTTTCATCCCTATGCGAGTAACAAGGATCCATTATGTTCTACATCCTCTATTTTCTATGAATAGTTTGTATCCTTTTGTGCACTCTTGCCTCTGTTTGGTTGGTCAGAAAACTGTAGAAACGAGAGGGAAATCTAGTTCTTCTATAATTACCTTACCTTAATGCTTTACCCTCTTTTGTACTTTTCTTATTATCTCTATCTAAAGGAGCTAGGGATTTGTATCCACTAAATTGCTTATAATTATTTCGCATTGAACTACTTTCATAGCAATAATTGCTGTATTTGTATTTATACTTCTATCATGTTAAAGAAAACAGTATAGTAGTGCTATATCTATAGAAAACCAAAAAGTTAAGAAGGCTTTGGTTTGTACAGTGGCGGGATCGTTTAGTTGGTGCCCTGAGAGAAATGAAAGCAGGAGGGTTTGCAGAGCAAGTGGGTCATCAAGTTTGCAATATTAGTGGAAGTACAGATGAACACAAGAACGATTCACCGATTACTATGGTATTCTATGTTTGTATACTTTTTAAAATTAATTTACTTGTTACATAGATGTATCAACACACTTGCACAAGAAAACATGCATAACAGCATAAGTAATTGTAATATTTAAATGTGACTCTGGAGCTTCTAGGTAATGGTTCAACCATTTTTACAGGACGAAAAACAATTTCCACATGAATTAAAACCCTCTATTAAAGCATGTGATGCCACGCTTGGTAACTCAGGGAGAAAGAGATCTGGAACTGAGGACAGTCATGATATGGCTGTAAGTGACAATATGTCTGGAAAACGTGTTAGAACAACGCCTAGTGTCTCAGAGGAATCAACCAAAGAGTTGAGTAGGGATTCCATATCTCAGGATGACACACTTACTGGTACGCCATCTACAAGCAGGGTAGCTGTTGATAATGGACCCGTCCAGCAACTCGTTGCTATGTTTGGAGCCTTGGTTGCTCAAGGTGAAAAAGCTATTGGGTCTATAGAGATTCTTATTTCAAGTATATCTGCAGACTTGCTGGCTGAGGTGGTAATGGCCAATATGCGTAACCTTCCTCCCAGTTGTCCGAAGGCTGAAGAGGAGGATGAGTTATTGGTGAACATGAGTGTTGTTGCAAGTGATACTCAAGTCAAATATCCACCATCATTTTTAGCCAATGTTCTTGCACTTTCTAGTTCATTCTCTCAGATAGCGCCGTTGATAGATACCCATCAGTTAGCATCCAATGACACAGTGGTATGAAAAATTCTTCCTGTTCAATTCTCCGCCCTTTTTTTTTCTTCAGTTATGATGGATTGCAGGCATCTCTCAGCTCTTGTTGGAGTTTGATGTAATAATATGTTCATATATCTCAATTTGCAGAAGTCTCAAGAGGAGGAAGACCTTAATGTAACAGCCGAAGGTGATAACTCTATTTTATGTCCTGACATAGATCTTCGAGCTGAAAATGCAATATTATCAAGTGGTCCGATGGCTGCTTCTGATATTGTTTCATCTGGAATGGAGGACTGTGTAGCCATCCCGTCTGATATTCATGATGCAGTGAATCTTGAGAGTGGCATACCTGGTCTGGATTCCTCTGCCCGTACTGACGGCTTGTCAGAAACCTTGGTTGCTTCCTCACTGGCCTCTACTGATTTTGAAGAAGCCAGTCAAGAGCAAGTTACAAGTTCTGATAGAAGATTACCACTAGATTCACTGCCATCTATGTCCGCTGATAGGAGTCAAGAACAAGTTACAAGTTCTGATAGAAGATTACCACTAGATTCACTGCCATCTATGTCAGCTGATAGGAGTCAAGAACAAGTTACAAGTTCCGATAGAAGATTACCACTAGATTTACTGCCATCAATGTCAGCTGACAGGTCTGAGGAGCTTAGCTCGAAAGCTACTACTACAGATGTCAATAGTCTGGTTTCCTCAACAGCAACTTCTGTTGGGATGTCACATCATTTTGTACTGCCCAAGATGTCTGCACCTGTTGTTATCCTTGACGATGAACAAAAGGATCATTTACAAAAGCTGGCGTTTACGCGTATTATTGAGGCATATAAACAAGTAGCAGTTGCTGGTGGTTCACAAGTCCGTTCGTCTCTACTTGCTTATTTAGGAGTTGAGGTAGTAATTTTGGCTATGAAGGGTATTATCATTCTGTTCCATCGAAAATGGAAGCATAAAGGAAGAATTTTTCCTAAACTGATTGCGCTCTTCTAAATCTCATTAATACTTTTAGGGGTAAGACCTAGAATAATAAAATACACAAAAAATGAAAGAAACTTATTATTCAATTGTATATAGCAAGCTGACTTATACGAAGAACAAATTTAAGATAGTAATTTCTTATTTTAAAAACATGAAACTTCCATTTCACTAAATAAGACTCAGCTTGACATAGGCAATATAAGTAATAACTAGTTTTAAACCATCTATTATATCTCTGAAGCCAACCAACCGAAATATCTCAAAATATCTATAATATGCCTCTGAATCTAGTAGCAAAGTCCGGATTCTTTCCGATTTATGAATACTATAACTTTTTTTAAAGTTTTTTCTCCCTCTCCCTTATTTTTCCCCTTGTAAGAGTGTGCAGATACTTTCACACTAGATGAAAATTCAGTGACTGCTTTACATGTTCAATTACACTATTTTAAAAAAAAGTTCTTTATTTCTTTTTGTTTTCTTTTCTGTCCACAACTTTCTGTTTTTCCAATCTGTTATCGACATTCATTACAATTATGGCACATTGTACTATATTAGTGAGAAAGCTTATGGTGAGGATTAGCTCCAGTTTATATTTCCCGGGGAAGTTTTCCCCCGTATGCCTAATTGCTTACACTAAAGTTGTTGCTCTCTTTGATTTTTTTTCTTTCCATATCTGGGTGTATAGGCTTTGACGCTTTGTCAATATCTTGTTTTACTATGTTCTTATTTTGGTCTTGTTTATTGGTAATCAGAAAACCTGCTCTATACAAAAGTCCATGGCCTTATCATACACACTCAAGATCCTTAGTTTCAAGTGCTAGTATCTCTAGATTATATGTTTCTTATGTAACCAACCCGCTCTTTTTTTCATTTCTCTATTATTTGCAGTTTCCCTTGGAGTTGGACCCCTGGAAGCTGCTGCAGAAGCATATCTCAGCAGATTATATCAATCACGAGGTAAGGGAAAATTTAATGATCTCTTAGATGTGGGCCTGAAGTTTGTTCATACTTTAGAGATTTACTCACTTCTGTAACCTTCTCTTCCTTTTGTATCTCTCTGACAGTATGTTTTTAGAGGGCATTGTGAAATATGTAGTATTTTGACACCTTAAAACACCCCAGAAATAGCAGTGCAGTTACAACTTGGAAGGCTTATGATGCTTTTGTACTTATTTTGAGTTCAAAAGATTCTAACATTGGCGTTAAATTGCCTTGCGTGAATGTTATAGAAGTTTGCAGCGTTAAAAATACATTGTAAAGTCAATGATGAGTTTCTTTTAAAAGCTACAAGTTAAAATGTTATGGTCCAACGTCACCATCACTAGTTGCTGTTATTATGGTATAATGTTTGTTGCTTATTATCCTTACTAAATAAACAGATCTATTTCTGTAGCTCTGTACTTATTATTTTCATTTCATATCCAAGCAAGCTGACACTAAATACTGCATGTCTTCAGGGACACGAGTTGACTATGCGTGTCCTCTACAGGTTATTTGGAGAGGCAGAAGAGGACCGAGACTTTTTTTCTTCTACAAATGCAACTTCTGTATATGAAATGTTCTTTCTGAGTGTGGTGTGTATTCATTTTTCTTTATTCGTTTCTCTTGTTTATTGCAAGGTGAAGGTTCTGAAGTTTTTTTTTTTGTTGACAGGCAGAAACACTTAGAGACTCTTTTCCACCTTCAGACAAATCTTTGAGTAGATTGCTTGGTGAAGCTCCTTACTTGCCTCAGTCAGTTCTAAAATTGTTAGAATGTTTGTGTTCTCCTGGAAACTCTGATAAAAGCGAGGAGTTACAAAGTGGAGATCGAGTTACTCAGGGTCTTAGCACGGTGTGGAGCCTGATTTTGCTAAGGCCTCCTATTCGTGAAGCCAGCTTGAAAATTGCTTTACAGGTTATCTTGACTAGCGAACCTCATTATTATTCATTCATGTTTTATTGGTGAAAATTACTTTTATTGTCTCTTTTACTGACTTTGATATTCTCTTTATACACCTGGAAGTCTGCGGTTCATCATTTGGAGGAAGTGCGTATGAAGGCTATTCGTTTGGTACTATGCGAACAACTCTTTATTGACATTTCTGCAGCCATTTGGTTTAATTATTCTAAAATATTTGATTTGCCATTTCATTAATAGGTGGCAAACAAGCTTTATCCTCTATCATCCATTGCCCAACAAATAGAGGATTTTGCAAAGGAAAAGTTGCTCTCAGTAATGGATGGTGATGCATCAGAAGGGATGGATACTGAGGAATCTGTTACCGAATCACAAAAGGTATGGGTTAGATGCGATGGCATTTTACTTCAGGCGTTTGGGTATTATGTTTTGTGTTTGAGTTTAAAATTTAAAGGATGGCTTCAGATGAAAATTTCTAAAGGCTGTGTTAATATCCTGTTTTTAATAACATGATAAACTGCATAAGTTCTTATTTTGGGAATATTACATGGTTACTTTCAAATTGGGTTATTTACAGGGCTCTGAATTGGAAATACCTTCAAATGACCATCAATCAGCAGTTGCTGTCACGAAAGATACCTCCTCTGATACCCGTCAGTTGTGCACATCTGAATCAATTTCCGAGGCCCAGCGATCCATGTCACTTTACTTTGCCCTGTGCACTAAGGTGTTGCATCATTTTAATTTTATCTTATTCATAGTGTTCAGTTGTCAAAACTGTGTTCATGCTTAATGGATCTATTAATTTTACTTGAAAATTTGATTGCAGAAGCACTCCCTTTTTCGGCAAATATTTGTTGTCTATAAAAGCACATCGAAAGCTGTTAAGCAGGTTGGGTATTTATTTGTAAAGGACTATAACCTCAGAACATCGTATAATTCTTGCAATTCCTTCCTTTTTCTTCTTCTTATGAGCTGTGTGATGCAGGCAGTTCAACGCCATATTCCAATACTAGTCCGAACTATGGGTTCATCTTCTGAGCTTCTTGAAATAATTTCAGATCCTCCAAGTGGAAGCGAGAACCTTCTTGTGCAGGTTTTGTCGATCCAGTAATTCTGGTACCCCGCAATTGATAAACGTGAAAATAACTGGCCTCTTCTTGTCTAATTGCTTCAGGTTTTGCAGACATTGACTGACGGAATTGTTCCTTCTCCAGAACTGATATTTACTATTAGGAAGTTGTATGATACAAAAATAAAGGTATGACTTGTGGTATAGGTCTCCTTCCATGTTGAAAACATATGAAGGTACCTTCTAATATCTGTTTGGATTTGATTGTTCACAGGATGTAGAGATTCTAATTCCAATCCTGCCATTCCTACCCAAAGATGAGGTTTTCCCTGTTAATTTTTTAATCTATAATTTTGGTATAGTGTTTATGCCTGCATGTTGGTAGAGTGTATATGCATTCTTAGTTGCACAGTTTTCTGCCTCTTTGGTGTACCTGTCATGGAACTTTTATGTTCTTTGTGCAAGCACAAAGTATCATGGGTGTTGGGTCGTAGCTCGTAGGCCTTAAGGAATGGAGTTATGTAGGTTTTTGTGGCATGTGCCATCAATTCTTAAATAAAGCAGCTAGCCCATTATCTTGTAGTGTAAGAAAGCCCAAGTCTGACACTTTCATTTGCTCTCTGCCTCTCTCCTACAAAAAGAGTTAAAATAAATTCAATTAATCAGTCTAGTTTCTCTGAGCATGCAGCTTGAATGAGGGCCTGTACAACTAAATATAAACTGAAGTCTTTGTTGCATTTTGGAAATAATTTGCAATTTTGTGTCACAGAATTTGTAGACGAACTTTTGCCTGTTAGCTGACTTCTTTTTTCTAGGTTCAGTGTAGCATGTTTAGAAATTATTTTCCCAGTTATCCCTAGCTTTCTTCATTCTCCAGTTCAGTTTTTCTTTTTAAGTATTTGGGCGATCCCTGTTTAAGATTGTAGTGTTATTTTCTTTCCTTTTCAGGTAACTAACTATTCTAATTCATTTTGTTAGGTTTTGCTCATCTTCCCCAATCTTGTAAGTCTTGCCCCGGACAAGTTTCAAGCAGTACTTGCACGTATCTTACAGGTATTTTTCCTTACATGCTTCTCCCTGGCAGTGTGAGTATTGGCTTGGGTATTATTTCAAGGTTCGCTTTGCCAACTAGCATAGTTTTTTGGCTCTGTAATAACACTTTTTTTTTTTCTCGATTAGCGGCATTATTTGTGGCCGGTTCAGTAGTTTTATTTCACCACATCAAGTTAAAACATGCTTAGAAATATCAACAGTTCATATGATTGATGACCTTTGTTTTCATGGTGTATGTTTACTCTGCTTATAGAATTTTCTGGCTTCAGATATATGCTTTATTTTGTTAAATTATAACTGAGGGCACTTATACACAGGGATCATCTCATTCTGGTCCTGTGCTCACTCCAGCCGAGGTGTTAATTGCTATTCACGGGATTGATCCGGACAGAGATGGAATTCCCTTGAAGAAGGCATATCCTCTTGTTTTTCTCATTAGCCCTTTACTCACATATTGCCTCCTCTTCTTTATTTACAATAAACAACTAGCACAAGTGCATAAAACAGGATTGCTACTAATGACAGGTCACAGATGCATGTAATGCTTGTTTTGTACAACAGCAGATTTTTACTCAACAAGTTCTCGCAAAAGTCTTGAATCAGTTGGTCAGTACCAATTGGAATTTCTAGCTTTTAGTTACCCAGGATTTCCATCTACCTCTTTCTGTTTTTCTAAGTATCCAATTTTTTTATACCCTGCAGGTTGAGCAGATTCCGCTTCCTTTATTGTTCATGCGTACAGTGTTACAAGCCATAGGTGCTTTTCCGGCACTGGTAAGACATTTGATTGCAAATTCACCTTTGATTTATTTCCCCTTGGGAATAGCCAGGTTATTTGGCAGAGTATACTGATCTAGACTTCTAGTATATGTAATGTAGAAAAGGATTGTTACTTCTGGAGCATGGTAGTGAATCAAAGCAACACCGAGTCACATGACTTTAGGTTCTCTAGGGTCACAGATCATTATATAGCTTGAAATGGGCTCGATCTCATATAGTTTCTAACACGATCTACTTGAGACTTGCTTTCATGGGTAGCAATGCTTGAACAGATCATCTACATCATAAAATGTTCCCTAAGTTTGAAGGCTGGTCTAAAAGAACTTGATTGTAGCTTACTTTTTTATAATGCCTTTGTCGTCTACTTTCGTGAAATCAGTTGGCTGCATTCTTATCATTCTATAATGAAGTTAGATTTTTTTATGATATATACTTACTAAATCATAGGTCTTTTTTCTTTAATGTTAGAAGTGTACCATCTTTATGATTGATTTGTTAAACATTTTAGGTGGACTTCATTATGGAAATTCTCTCCCGACTTGTTAGCAAGCAGGTAAATATTTTGTCTATCAAGCTGATATTGAATTCTCATGTGGTCATGTCATGCTCATACTTATTTTGTCATATGATGAGCTGTTGCAGATATGGAAATACCCAAAGTTGTGGGTAGGATTTTTGAAATGTGCATCCTTGACAAAGCCACAGTCATTTAGTGTGTTGCTGCAGGTGCGTTTGGTTCACTTTTCTATTCGTGTGATGATATCAAAGTTAACATGGAAATTTTTTATAAAGAAAAACACTGTAATGCAAGACTTAACAGAGAAATTGGTGCTAGATTCCAAATACTTAGCTAGTGGATTCGTGGTGATGTTCACAATCTATTTGTTGTCTATTGATACCAGAAAACTTATGCTGCTAGATCACAGGCTCTTCCAACTATCACATTTTTAAATCTTCTCAGCACTCTCATCATGCCATGATATTCTGGAAATTTCTCTTAAGCACGGGACAAATCGAGATTTGACTTCACAAATGAGCCTAGGAGAAGATATTATTAGTGTAAGTAAGAAGTGTTTAGTAAGCGGGACAAGGCTTTCTTCTAAACCCAAACGTTCATATGAAAAACTGATGTATGGTGGTAATTATTATCATATTCCAGACATTGTCATTTGGTAGAAATTGATTGATGGAACTGCTGGTGGGTGGTGTCCATGTAAATTGATTGTTTACCTCGGTAAAACCCAGGACTCATAAGAGGACTTTGTGTGATTCTGGATGTCATACTTCCTCACTCATCAGTGAGCATTGGCCAAATTTCAACATTTTTCTGTTTCTGTGATTTTTGGAATTGTGTTCTTGTAATGAAATCTAGCTAATCTATATCTGGACCTGCCCCCACCTTATTCTGCTTAAATATATATTTACTTTCACCTGTTTGACATTTACTATAACTGTCCTTATTAAGTAATTGTAATGTAAAATTATAATATGTGCTATCTCAGTACATGACTGTTGAGTTTTGTATTTCAGCTGCCTCCAGCTCAGTTGGAAAATGCACTGAATAGAATAGCAGTGCTCAAGCCACTCTTAATTGCTCATGCTAGCCAACCACATATTCAATCTTCACTTCCAAGGTTTGTAAGTTTAATGTACATGTTCTTGAACGTAGCTTTTTATTAATGAAAATTTGAAAGTTTAACGAGTCAATAAATATAAACTTGGGTTGGTTGGTACCCATTTAGGTCTGTCTTGTTGGTTCTTGGACTTGCTCCAGAATCTCAGGCTCCAAGTCAGGCACAAACAAGTCAGAGTCAGAGTCAGAGTCAGACTCCGACCCAGGTTCAAGCTCAGACTGGAGATACAAGCAACTCAGAGAAGGATGCGGCAACTGAGAAATCTAAAGACTCCTCTGGTGCTAGCTGAAATGACTAGTCAGGGATACATGAATGTTACTTTAGACGAGCAATGAAGTGCTCTGCCTGAGCTGAGACAAGTCTTTTTCATGCTGGCGTCGGTGGAATTGGAAGATGGCCTGCCATATTGTACAAGGATCATTCAACTAACAAAGTTACAGTAAAGAAATTGATGTGCTGAGGTTTTGCTGCTCGTCTTCGGGGAGTTAGTCTGTTGAAGAGATTTTAGGAGCGCGGTTAGAGAGATACAAGTTCAGAGTAGTAATGTATTTTTACGAGTTAAAATGAAATGATATAGACGTGAAATTACATGTTTTTGGTATTTATTGGAATGTAAATGGTGTTCTGCACTTCTGCTATTAAATATAGCAGGACTGGATTTATTTTCCATTGTCGATACAGTCAGCAATTTTCCTCTTATAATAGTGAAGAACCGAGGCTTGATTCTAGTTAGGCTATTCAAGCCATTGCTATAGGTTTTGTTTTTATGTTGGGCAACAAGTCATTCTATTAGATGGTGCTGTGAAATAAAAACATAAGGCTAGGAAAAAAAACTTTTATTTGAAGCAGATCCACATTTGATCAATACCTATTAGAAGATGGTTACAATTACATTGCAATGCTAGTTGATTATAAATGCAATCTATTTTGAAGATGGTCACAGTTACATTGACAATGCCAGTAGATCATAAATGTAAATTTTTGGACATTTCCAAATTATTTTCCAATAAATGGAAGACTTAATTACAAAAGAATCAAAGCTTTTGCAACTATAGCAAACTTGCTATGTTGATGTAAATCTTCAATAAAATATGCTATGTCCCTGACGTTACAGCTAGTGTCGATGACTCTTGGAGCCCTATCAATGGCACCTGGCAACACAACGGTAATACACAACTGACTACTTCTGGTAATGGAGGCTAGTCTAGCCGAACAAGCATCATCTTAGGAAGTACCCGTACCTTCGAAGAATCAGTGTGTATCTTTAATTTTCAGGGAATCTGTAAGGAATTCCATGCCTTTGAAACCATTCAGGCATGCGGAACCTATCGTTAAGAACATGCCTCACATCCCTTTGCTGAGATAGATGTTTGAGGAGTGGGAGGAGAACCTTCAATAGCTACAAATAATGACAACACACACACAAAACATGAGGACGGAAGCAAAGCACTTTTCATGAAAATTTGTGAACTATTACAGATCACTGGATATAAACCGACTACCTGATCATCATAAGGCTGTTCAGCAGAGAAAGGAATGCATGGTATTCCATTCAGTGGTTGCAGCAAGAAACTGAATGGATTGTTGTCAACAATAACTATTCGGCTCATATCTTTTGATATACAAGACAGGTCCTTCACGTGATCTCGGTATTCCCTGCAATTAAATTTTGTGAATTAGCCATTGATGTAAAAAGAAAAGGCACTGTAAATTTGGTTTGGGGGGGGGGGGGGGGGGGGTAAATCTTCATGGAATACTTGTGAAAGTCTCTAAAGACTCGATGGATTCTTCAATTCTTGACAGCATAAGCAACTTTAATTTTATAAAATTTTGCAGTAAGTCATCAATATGCTCTAGTGAGGTTTATAAGTTATAACAGAAACAGAAGTACATGCCACTTTGAATAATATGGGGTATACGAGCAAAAATGAAAGGGTAGTTTTCGCTTCACATTCAATGACGACTTCTAATTAATGCACAATACAGTAATGATGTCTTCAAATGCTAACTGCTAACCTTCCGAACTGGACCAAAGATGCATGTACTCATATAGATGATGCATTGATGCTGGTGAAAATGCAGAAGTTACCATGATAAGACATTGGTACAGTAATTCAGCTTAAGCGTCATGCTGAATAGTGCAATTCGGAGTCATTTTCAAAGATCACTAAACAATATACCAAAATAGAGTTGATGCATTTCTCTAAGAGTTGACCGCTTGTCAGAGAGGCATCAAGATGTCATGTTTCTAATCCAGTAGAAAGATATGATAGGTAGCTAAATGCAACTCCTTTATTGCAGCTATATTATGTATCTGTGTCCTTTCAAGCTTTTACATCTTCACTTCAATCATAGAGTTACCAATCCAGTAATCCCATTTATATTCTTTGTCTTGTAATCCATTGTCATAAATGTGAAGCTACAATCCCTCTCGTAAAATCTTTGCTTTACAATGATCTAATGGAGGCACTCAAATAACACTCCAGAAGCAAAACACCTTACTTCAGCCGGGCGCTCTTATTCAGGTGCTTTATATTCTCAACCATCCATTGCTCCTAATGATTACATGTTTTGTGAAAGAACACATTAGCTACCAACTAGAACTCTTTAAGCTTAATCCACATATGGCTTGCATTATTTGTTTGCTAAGTTTTTTTTATTTATTTTAGAAGATGGAAAATGAAAAGCCTTGAATGAGAAGCACACTTCTTCGTGAAAGAGAAACCCACCCTTGAAGGTGATGGGGGAACTTCACTTAAAAGCCCACTTCACTAAGGTGAAACAACATCTACTTTAAGCCTTTTTCTTGTGCTTCTTCAATCTTCATTTGAAAACTCTTACCCCACTTTTCCCCCTGGACTAAGAGGTTTCTCCACCTACTACTATTCCATGTGATCATTTCTACAACTAAAGCTAAGGTTTAGTTACTGCTTTCACTCCTCGAATTATGCGAAATCGGTAGCTTCTATATCTCAGTCTAGGACCCAGGTTCAGATAAACCAAACTCTGATGACAAGCCATTAGCAGATCTCTTTGAAGAATCAGTACACTAGCATGTAAAACTTCAAGTGTAGGGAGTAGAAAGTTAACGTCGAATAGTGCAATGCAAATTAGCATTTCGCTGTCAAGTTCCTAACAACACTATTTGTTAGTCTAGCCACCAATTGACACCGTTCAATTATTTTTCCACGTTCTTATTTCCTTTTCTGCTTGAATCACTTTCCAATAAGAGTTTATCAGTAAAAACATATCGCCAGTATCCTAGCATTTACTAGCTCTAATCCTTCCTAAGATAACACGGCAACTTAAATGGAAAAACAAAACAAGTAAATAGTGAAATGGATTTGGAACATACGTGCTAATTGTTGAAGGCCGATAAAGACGAAGTCTAAACAGCTTTTTCTCATCTATCCTGTCAACAAGCGGTCTAGCATAACCTGAGTGATGCATAAACACAAAACAAATAATAGGTAGTGAATATCCAAAGTTAAGATCAAGAATTGGTGATGTAGAAACAAACCTTCAAGACCGGCAGTAAACAGAACAAGATCTGCGAATTCCCCGATCTGTGTTAAGAACTCATACAGACCAGGACGTTCAAACACTGTTACGTAACTGATCTTTGGTTTACCTTCAATTAGCTTCACCCACATATTTCAAGTTAGTCACACTTGCACATACGTATAGAAAAAACAAATTAAGAATAACATATGACAAAAGAAACCTTTTCTGAAGAAACACATTCCAAATCAAACCACTTCAATCCAGCTTCTGTTGCTTTGGTACGAACAACCTCAGGCAAGCTAGATGTTTCGTATGCGCATACTAGAGTCTCATCCAAGTCAAGAACGACCTACATGTCCAAATTCAAATATTAAACCCACCGTCTCTGCAAGATAATGTACCAAGTTGGTACCAAGAAACGAATAAAACATACAAGAAATAGCAAGTCAGTTATTAATCATGCACAAGCTCATGAACATCAAACGACACAAACAATGATCATTCAACAGCAAATGAGAAAATTGGTAGCACTTCAATGCTAAATTTCAGCTTCCACAGTTGAATCCTGAAACCTCTATCACATCAAAATTCAAATATTCCCCAACACCAACAATCACCAAGTTCATAGAATCTCAAAATTCACAACATCCAATTCGCAATCCTGATTCAACCCATCAAAGCAATTGCCACAAATAACAGAACAACATAGAAACCTGAAATTCAATAGATCATAACAGAGCTAAAAACTCGATTTTTACCGTGAGCTTCTCCAAGCAGTGAACATCATCAGCACCACAAACATCATTACCGTCAGTAATGGTAACACGAGCCGCGACGACCCTTTCCGGCGAGATATGCCGGAGCGGGATCTCGGCGACGGGAAGGGGCTTGAAGGACGCAGAGGAGGAGGAATCGAGATGTGGGTACCTGAGCCCGATGTAGGACATCACCTGAGCCAGAGACGGCGTGCCTCTCAGGATCTGAACCACTATCTGAAACAAAAATGCCAACCAGTCCATGAAACTCCTCCACACTTGCAGCGACCGCGTCGCGACCACTTCGGTCTGCTGCTGCGCAATGACCTCCATCTCCGGCGACGAAGACGAACGACCCTTTTTTCAGAATCTGAGAAAATGGATGAACCCAGAAGACGATGAGCGACTGATGAGTGGTGGTGGTGGCGGCGGCGGCGGTGGCAGTGGCGACGTGTTGTGTCGCTTTTGGTGTGTTGATGATGCGAATAAGGAGGAGGTGATGGCAAATTTGGTGGTGGAGGTAGAGCCTTTTGTTGTCTGTTTCCACTCTCTATCAAGTCTTCTTCTTCGAATCTGATTTTGCCTTTCCAGACAAAAAAAATGGAAACTTTTTTATTTTCTTAATTAATTACTGTAATTATCATATTTGTTTCTTTCCAGATTTAACTATTTGAAAACAGTGTAAAATAATAAAAAAAAAATGCAATTCCTTCGAAATTTGGACTCTACTGTTATGAAAAAAAACGGATCAATACATTATTTAGGGCTTGTTTGGTAACACTACTAGAGGGCTTTTAGCCCTGACAAACCCATTTACATATTGCCACATCTGATTATTGCAGAAGACAAAATTGCATCTCATGTTTGCTTACAATGTGATTTTGGATGGCTTTTGAAATCATTACTGTTTTTCAAGAAGCAATTTTTTTTTGCTTCTGTCAGACCCAGAAGCAGAAGCAGAGAGAGAATCAAATCCAATTTCCATATATATCCCCAATTTAAACATGAAAGTGGACCTTTATATAAGTAAGGTTAGCCTTTTTAATACAAAGGTTAGATGTTATTATAAAAAAATAGACATTTTGAAATAAAAGGTTGACCTTATAAATTGAAAGATCAGTTGTTTTTAGTATCTAAATTGGTTGTTATGTTATAAAAAAAATGGTTGTTATTAAAAAAAAACTGATATTTCGGTGCTACCAGATTATTATTTGTTTAACAAAAATACATAAGTGTCAAATGTTGTTTAACATATTACATGAATATTTTTTTTAATTATTGAGGTACTTATTATGTTGATTGAATTATTTCTTTCTATATTGTATAAATGTACTCTTAAATATTATTTGTTTTTATGCATTAATAAATTATATATATGGTACATTTTGGTCATTTCACTTTTATTATTCATATTTAAAAATTAGAACTTCAAATATTGTTTGCTTTTATTGTAAAACACAAAAGCACTTTTATTGGCTTTTATTAGCAAACAAACCTGCTTTTAAAAGCTGCTTTGAAGCTGTTTTTGGCTTCTAAGTAGTGTTACCAAACAAGCCCTTAGAAGCAAGTATGTAAAAATGTGACTCGGCATATACATGCTTCAAAATCACGGATTAATTCATGAGCCACTTGATTTGTGAGGTGATAAACTAAAAAAATTAGTGTTAATGTCCTCACAACTAAACATTAAATAATAACACAATTAACAACTTAACGCAACAATTGTCCACGCCACCATTTTGAAGCGAAGCAACAAGTGATTGAGCATCAGACTCCACAATTATCTTAGACCAACCAATGTCTAAAGTGTTGCTACGCGAAGAAGGTAGATAAGGAAGTTGGACTCACGCTACTTTCCAACTTGAAGCTCTCGGACAATACCTGCAAAACAAGGCATGATGGAGATTGTCTCCTTTAGGTCCCTCTGACGCCCAAGTCAAATACTTAAACAAAGAGAGTTGAATTGTGTAGTTAGTAATGTGTGCTTATGAAAGTGTACCTTATCCTTTGTTCTACGATATATTTATACCTTCAAATTGTACCATACTAATTCTTATAGAATTAGAGTTTCGCATGAGCTTTTTCAATTGCTTGGCTTACGCCTCCTAGACCAGCCTACAACCAACGGGTCATGTCCAACTGTGGGTTGTCTACAACATACAAGCGCATAACACAAAGTTCTAACCATCGCCTCTCAAACTGCACTAGCTTATGCCTCCCTCGAAATAAGGCTTAATTTATTTTTAGAATTTTTTTTCTTAAAATAAATATTTTTATATAAAAAAATACTAAGTAGGAATGAGTTACATTAGCTAATATCTATTGTGGTACCACACATGTCAATAGAATAAAAATAATTATAGACAAGTAGTTAAATTATTCTTAATTTTTTTTACTAAAATAAGTATAACAATTTTTTTGAAACAAAAAAAACTATAAATTGTCAACTAAAGTTAACCAAAGTAAAAAGAGATTTTTCAAACTGTCGGACAAAATCTAGAAAATGTAGTATTGCTATGCTTGACAACAATTTTTTTTTGGTCTGAACCGCTTAATCCGGTTCGGAGTATAGTCGCAGTTAAGACTCTTTCTCCATAGATGTATTTATTAGGAATCGAACCCGATAGCTCTTCCCACAATCTCAGTCTGCGCTGCCAACTGAGTCATTATCCATTGGTCAACAATTTTAGTAGATAGAAAACAAAATCTACTACTGGTTATAAATGCAATAAAGAGCAAGTCCATGGAACTAAAATTGAGCCCATAAAATCAGCTACAGTGTTCCTCGTAGAAGAAGATCCATTTCCGGCCCCCATAGCTCCACAACCAAAAGCCGAAGTTGCAGTGAAGAGACGACGAAGGTAGGAGACTATGGGCGTTGATTACTACAAGGTCCTGCAAGTCGACAGAAGCGCTAGTGACGATGACTTGAAGAAAGCTTATCGAAAACTTGCCATGAAATGGCACCCCGATAAAAACCCTAACAACAAGAAAGAGGCCGAAGCCAAATTCAAGCAAATCTCCGAAGCCTACGATGTATTCTTCTTCCCAATACTCAATCCAATTTCCGATTTCTCACTTTCCATTCCCTAATTTTGATTTTTTTTAGGTTTTGAGTGATCCTCAAAAACGAGCGGTGTACGACCAGTATGGGGAGGAGGGTCTCAAGGGGCAGGTGCCGCCTCCCGGAGCCGGAGGATTTGGGGGATCGGCGTCGGACGGTGGCCCGACGTCGTTCCGGTTCAATCCGAGGAGCGCAGACGATATCTTCTCCGAGTTTTTCGGGTTTTCGAGTCCGTTTGGAGGAGGTATGGGGGACATGGGAGGCTCTCGAGCCAGCGCCTCTGGGTTTCCCAGGGGTATGTTTGCTGAAGACATTTTTGCTTCCTTCCGGGGAGCTGGCGGAGAAGGCTCCGGCGGCAGCATGAACATGCCTAGGAAAGATAAGCCCATAGAGAGGAATTTGCCATGTAGTTTGGAGGATTTGTACAAGGGGACTACCAAGAAAATGAAGATCTCTAGGGATGTAAATGATTCCAGCGGGTAAGCTCTTTCTATGGATACTTCTCTACTGATTTGATGATTTGGTTGCATTTTATGGTTGGAAGTTTATTCATTGCTGCTGAAGATTTATATCTTTTTGTTGTGTAGTTGCGTGTGGTTTTGTCAGTTATTAAACTTTGGCATGCATTGTGTATTACTTATTAGGTGGATGTGGATTGAGAGCCATCATTTTTGTTGCTTCTCTACATTGACATTATTATTCTTAGTTTGAATCTCTCAAATAGAGAATTACTAATGGCGATAATTCAGTATTGGTTGCTGCTGATCAGTTCTATGATTTTGGACGTTTTGCCTGAAATATAATTTAATGTTAAAAAAGTGGCGTTAATTGTTCTGGTATATTTACTCATGATTGACCAGATGGCTAATGTTACTGTGAAGTTTATGTCAGTGAATGAATTGTGTTCAGAAGTACAATAGAGACCTCTATATATATGATATTTAGATTATGAATAGGAAACAAACTAGAATAGGAAATCAAATTAAAATTTCCTCGTTACTATATATTTCCTAATTCCACCAACACACTTGCTTATTCTACTGACTTAGAATTGCATCTTCAACAATTGCCTTAACGAGAGAACTGATAGGAGCATAGATGTCAATTCCTTGATATTGGCCTCATTTGTATCAAGGAAAGCATTTTTTTTCCTTACATATACTTTCTTCTGGAATATTTTCTGGGAAGATAACACCTTTAGAAAATATTTTCTGATGTTTGGTATGGCGGAGTAAAGTTAATTGTGCTGAAAAGTTGAACAGATTTCCATTATTTTCTCCAAAATTCTCACATTCTTAACTGCTACAGGAACTGACTTCCAGAAAACCATTTATCAAAAGCAAGTTTTTTTTTTTTCAACCTTAGATTGCAGTGAAAATACCAATATGGTGACTGATGAGAAAATATCTAGCATTAATAATAGATCGAGTTTAGCATTCTGGTCTGGCATATTGTCAACATAGATGGACTGATGGAGGTTATAGAGGCAAGGCCGGCTAAGGAGGGTGATGGTTGGGGGAGCTATTCATGGTGTAGCTGAACTTGTATGATGAGATATCATCATCATCCATTGCAGTAGACCATGTAATTGAGAGATCATCTCTGAGTAATGACTTTCCCTGCTTTCTGTGAGGTGGCATCAGCATGCAAAAATTTGCAATCACTATTAGTATTTGATTCTGAATTGGTGTTAGCATGTTCTTTGGGAAAGGAAGTATGTAAGGGCATTATCTAATGCATGCTTATATGGGAAAGGAGTTATAAGGAATAGATGTTCTCCTCTGGTGACATAATAGTTTAGGATACACAGAAGATCGTGGTTAAGGATTCTCCTCCCTTGCTTTATGGCAATGAGAGGTGTGCTTGCTCTATAGGTGGGGGCAGCACCATGAAGTTCTTATTTACCAAGCATTTGGTACTTTCTGATTCATATATGTGATTTCCATGAACCAGCTCTGTCCCTTTATGTATGTCAGAAATGATGCAATTTGAAGTGCCAAGATTGGTTGGCGTGTATTTCACACAATTTTGAGGCAGATTATTTATTAGTATTTAGTAGTCGATTGAAAATATTCTCCCATTTGTGGCATGTATTGAATGAATCTTATTTCATATCCTTATCAAATTGGATGAAATGATATAGCAGAGCCGATTGCAATTGGTAATATTTAAAAATGCTGCATGGGCACTTTTCTTCCAGGGAAATGTGTTCTGATTTGTAGTTATTGACCATTCTTGTGCAGTTGTCCTTGTGAATGTGGGTATGTGTCACCCAGATTCTTTTTATTCATTAAACAATGCCTCTTGAATTCGTTCCGGATATGTCCCAACTTGCTGCTGAACTCTCTTTCTATTTCCCTCAATGTTGTGTTTTGCACACTGGCTTCTTATCCACCAGTTGCACCATCGATAACACCTGTAATAACATTTGAAAGGATCAAATTATTTCATATACGTGGAAGAAGAAAACTTGCTTCCTTTCTACTTATAACGTTGAGTCAACATGTCGTTTTTACATTGTAGCTATTGCTTCTTTTTCGTTTCCAAAGTTTTTGCAGTTCATTCTTTCAAATATACTGACTGAATGTGGAACATCAAGTTATATAAAGAGTAACCTAGTATGTTGCCACAATGCCACTCACTGACCACTGGACACCATGTACAACCTAGATTTGTAGAGACCATTTATCTTCTGATTATAAGGTCTCCTGTTTAATGTTATATTTCTTGTGTAGGAGACCAACTACAGTGGAGGAAATTCTTACAATTGAGATCAAGCCAGGTTGGAAGAAAGGAACAAAAATTACTTTTCCAGAAAAAGGAAACGAACAGCGAGGTCTTATACCCTCAGATCTTGTCTTCATCATCGACGAGAAGCCTCACAGTGTCTTCAAGAGGGATGGCAATGATCTTGTTGTAACCCAGAAGATATCTCTCGTGGAGGCTCTGACAGGTTATATTGCACAGGTCTCGACTCTTGATGGGCGGAATCTGACAATCCCCATTAACACCATTGTTAATCCAACATATGAAGAAGTCGTGAAGGGAGAGGGCATGCCGCTCCCCAAGGACCCCTCCAGAAAAGGGAACTTGAGAATTAAGTTCAATATAAAGTTCCCTTCCAAGCTTACCCCGGAACAGAAAACCGGCATCAAGCGGCTGTTAACATCTCCGTAAGCGTTGGTGGTAGCTCTCCTCGCCTTCTACTAAACTCTTGTAAGCTTCCGATTTGTTTCATTTGCTTGCTTTCATTCGGAGAAGGAAGTTTATGCATCACTGTATCTGGGATTTGGTCGCTGAACAGAAATTTAGCCGTTCGACATTTGTTTTATTTCTTTGATTCTCATCTCTAGTCTTTTGTGAATTTTATTTTTTTTACAAAATGCATTTTGCTTGTAGGCAGGTCGTTTATTTCTCTTATATATCATTAAACCATTTTACTTGAAGAATGTAAACAACATAATAGTTCATTTACCCTGGAGACTGCAATTTCGGGGGGTTTGGGTCGGTTACAAAACCTAATCCAAATCTGACCTGAAAGGACTTTGGATTTGCTCGACCCAACCCAAAATTTCATAAGTTAAGTCCGTCCAGATCTGACCCAAAAGTCGGTCAGATCGGATATTGGATCCAATTTGTTTGCTCTAGTTTACACTTTACACACATCTTGCCTACCAGTACCAAAGCCTATATATGAGCAGCCACTTATATTATTTTATTTATTTGCAATAAGCTAATAAATGATTGGCTGCAATTTTGTGACAAATGGTCTGGAATATTTCAAAGTGATTTTGGGTTCACTTTTAAATGAATGCTACATCTTTTGTACAATTGTTTGATTTGTTTTTTTAAACCTTATACAAATGTTTGATTCAGTCAAGTATTCTGAGTTTTTTATATATTTTTTTTCACTCACTATTTTTAATATTTTGGAATTGTAAAAGAAATTATTTTGAAAACTTGACTGAATTCAAAATGCAATTAAGTCACAACACAAGAATCAAGACATTGGATTCTATTAATAGAAAGTTACTCTATAAGAGTCCTAGATTGTCCATATGGACCATATCCATATTTTCTATTATTTAACACAGTTTTAATATTAAAAAAAAAAGTAAAATGCTTCAGTTAAATTTATAAAATTAAAGAATATTACAAAAATAGCCTCTACAGTTTTGGGACAGTAATATTACCGTACGCACCACCTAACAGACTTGTCGTTACATCCAACGGATTCACCAGATCTAGGAGTGGACTTAGTAAAAAAATACCTCCCTTTTACTATACGCACTCGTCAACACCCGTAGATCTTAGAAACAATCGGAGTGGAAGGAGCAATGTCTCAATTGGCGTTTCACTATTGACACTCCTTTTCTATTTCCCCTGTTTGTTTCGCTATTTTGGTCGCTCTCTTCCTCCCTCACGTTTACATGCATCTATCTTTCTTCTTCGATCTGTTCTCATGCTCTCTATCTCACACTCTTAGAAAATTCAATTCCTCTCTGCAAATTCGGATTCGAACTCTCTGTGATACATACGGATCTCTGAATTTAAATGGAAATGGCTTACAGTCCGCGAACCGTGGAGGAGATATTCAAAGATTATAGCGGCCGCAGAGCTGGAGTAGTTCGTGCTCTCACATATGGTGCTCTAATTTTTACTTTTTCCATGCTCTAATTTAATTAATTATTTATTTATTTATTTTATCGTGGTTTCTAAATGTTTTTTTTTTTCAGATGTCGACGAATTTTATGGACTCTGTGATCCAGGTGAGCCTTTGTAGTACCAGATCGAGGTTCAAGTTTTGTTTCTGATGTTGTGATGGTGTTGCTTCTAATTTGATGTGTGTAATTTGGTTACTTTCGAACCAACTGATGTTAAAATGAAACAGGAAGGAAATGTATTTTAATTTTCTCTTTTTGTTAGTTTGAAGGAGAAATTGAAAAATGCTTAAACTTTTTCTTTTTCTTTTGGGTGGTTGGGTTTTGCTTGTTTACATGGGGTTTAAATTCTTATTTTTTTCTCCTGGTAATTTAAATAAAACTGGGTTTTGTACTCTTTAGGCTTTCTTTCAAAAGTCAAGTTATGAACTTTAACATATTTCAAATTAGACCCAACTGCCAAAAAGAGCTTTGCTGAGTACTGTGGAAGATCTCATTGAGTGTTACTGTTCTTTTCATGATAGAGCTGAAAATTTGAAATTTTCTGGTATGCGTGTAGCCGTGTATGTGTATTCTTGTTTTTAAGAGATCAAAGAAAGCTCGGGGCTTCTATTTAGTTATTGTCCCGTGTTTTATCTTAGCTTTTATTTTATTTTATTGTAGATAAGGAGAATCTGTGTCTCTATGGACATCCAAATGAATCCTGGGAAGTAACTCTACCAGCAGAGGAAGTTCCTCCGGAGCTTCCTGAGCCTGCACTTGGTATAAACTTTGCTAGAGATGGCATGAACCGCAAGGACTGGCTCTCTCTGGTGGCAGTGCACAGTGATTCTTGGTTGCTAGCTGTGGCTTTCTATCTAGGAGCCCGTCTTAATCGCAACGAAAGGTATAGCATTTAGCATGGTTGTTGCATGCATTCATTGTTGATAATGTTAGCTGTTGCAAATGCATTTAATTGATTATACATTTCAAATTCCATTGGATCGAGTTGTTTTATACTATTTTATAAATTCTATTTTGTACAATGCATTCAATAGAAGTGGGACAGTTACTGGCTGCTGTTCCTGTTCCATCTGGTAGGTGTCCCAATTATCAGTAATGGTCGTGGTCTTACAATATGTGATGAATGTTCATGTTCACCAATAAAAGTAAACTGCATTATGTTTCTCAAATCAGGTTGTTTTTATTGATTTTTTTCCCATTTTGTTCATCTACTGAAATATGGGAGTACATCCATTTCTATAGAAGACCTGTTTTCTTACAACAGCAGTAGTGGTTTCTGCATCCTTCTATTGTAGTAAATGTCGAGTTTACTGATATCTACTTGCAGTACTAGTGAACATGTCGACATTATTAATTGATAATGGCATTTCATTTTGGAAGGACTTAAGTCAAGAATGCTAATTTTTAGAAATATAATCCTAAAACTAGAGAGGTGTACCTAACCACCATACTTGGTCAGAGTTCAATTCATGAGCTCACATATGTGTGATGTGTCACGCTTTAACTCTTTCCAATAGAAAGCCTAGGCTACTCTCCGTCCATGATATTATTTGCTATTCCATCTTCAAGTACTTTTTGAAATATTACTCCCTAAATGTATCTCTGGTTATATTCTTTTTGACTCTCTAAGTGCTATCCATATAGCCATAACTAGAAGTTTCACCTGGAATAACTTGTTACTGGTTCATTTTCATCTTTAATGTGGCAGATTCACTCCTGGCTTATGGCTACTTTTTCTTGTATCTGCATTCTCTCATCCTTTGTCATCCTTTTAGCTTTATAATACTTTTGCATATGGTTTATATGGAAAAACTGTCTTGAATGCAGTATGACTGTGTGTGTGTGTGTGTGTGTGTGAGTGTTTTGAGCGTGAACTGTTAGCTTCCAACCTTGGCTTGCAGAGATGGTGGGTTTACATCAGAGATTGTTATACCGAGCTAGCATGATTGTAGTGACTACTTATGGTAGCACTTACTACTTGCTAAGGATAGCATGTAGGCAAAATTATAAGGTGTGCAATACAAGTGAACATAAACTCTCTACTAAACTACAAGGGCATATATTCGTTTCCTTTTATCGTTATCGTATTAGGAACCCAAAATATCTGGTCAACCGTGGGTATGAATCATAAGGATTTAGGCTCCATTTTTGTTTATCTTCTCCTGACATGATAGTAGTAACTCTCTTTCTTCGTTTCTCCATGTTTTGGGTGGTTGGAATCAAAATGTTCTTCAAACTTGGAACTTAGATCTTGAAGAAAGGTTGTGATGTTTACTAAACAGTTTGAGCCACAATACCACTCTGGGCTGTTCTGAATTTCTGATGGATGTTCTTGGTTTTATTAAAATCTATTTGGTTATTAAGATGGATTAGTCAGTCATTGTCTCCGTCTAAATGATTCAGCCAATTAGTAGCATTAACATAATGCCAATATACATATTGGCTTTTCCAATGTAAGCATATTTATCAAAGATATTTTAATTTGTCCTATGATGTGCTTCACTTCTTTCCTTTGTCTTGGATATTTGTTTCTACATCTTTGGAATCAATCAAACATTGCGTATAGGGTCTTATACATCTCAGGTTGTGGATTCACTTTTCTACGTGGCAGTATGAAGTTTATTGCATAGCCTGTTGTTATAGTTTATTGCAGTTCTTAGGCATAGTGAGAATTTCATTATTCGCATATTCTTATGCTATACTTTCTTATATTTTGTAAATATATGTTACATGAATTACAGGAAACGCCTATTTAGCATGATGAATGATCTACCCACCGTCTTTGAAGTTGTGACAGAAAGAAAGCCCATAAAAGAGAAGCCCAGCGTGGATAGTGGAAGCAAGTCAAAAGGAAGCACAAAGGTTAGATGGACTGTACTAAAATTTGAAGTTTTTAATCTACTGACTTACTGTAAGGTTTCAGAGTCATTCTAGAAATTTTCATTTTCTACATTTACCATTACCTAAGCTAATGTTGGATATACTAAAATGGAAGTTGAAAGCGGGGAATTAAGTCTTTGAAGAACATATCATCAAGTGGCATATACACAAGAATGTTGTTATGCTATAGCGACAATGTGGCATGTAGTTGGTGAAGTAAATAATCATATTAGTGGATTGGGGATTGTATATGATGTCAGGTGGCACATGGCATCTATACAAGAATATTGTTGTGCTATTATGATGTGGTTAGTATAGAAAATGATCGTATGAGATTATTGAGGATTGCAAATTCAACCTTGGTTTCCAATGAATTTACAACGGGGTATTTCTTTCTGATCAATTCAAGTGATTGAGGTCTTGATAATCGCACATTCATCATTTATCCTGGTTTTACTGTATCCAATTACAAATCTATCCTTCTTTCCCCATTAACTGAATTACTCTCGTGTGTAGAGAACAAATGACGGACAAGTGAAAAGTACCCCGAAACTCACAGACGAGGTTTACGAGGAGGATGAGGATGAACACAGCGATACCCTTTGTGGGAGCTGCGGTGGAAATTACAATGCAGATGAATTTTGGATCGGTTGTGATATCTGTGAGAAGTGGTTTCACGGGAAATGTGTGAAGATAACACCCGCCAAGGCTGAAAGCATCAAGCAGTACAAATGCCCATCTTGCAGCTTGAAAAGGGGCAGACCGTAGTAGATGTCAGTAAATCCAATGAAGGGAGTGCAGCTTCGGTGTCTCTGACCAGCAGTAGCGTAGCAATATGATCATCATCATCGTGTAATGAATCTGTTGTCGTCGTGTAGTTGTAATGTCTGTTTGTTTATAGCTGATAATTTCAGTGGGGTCGAAGTTTTCTTCCTCTGCTAAACACTACATATCCCCAATGTTCACTTATATATATAATTAATTAGAATCTCTTCATTTATGACAGATTCATAAATAATAGTATTTGACATTGTTAGTGCTACTTGTTTTGTATTTGTTTGACTTTTTAGTTCTTTTCTAGGCCTCAGATTCTTGGATTTAGCAACTGACTCAGAAACAGGTACGTAAATGAACACGAGTTTCTTGAAATTGTTGGACTCTTTGGAACCTAGATTTTTCCGACAATACAAGACAGGAAGTGGCATCTCTGTGAGCTTGCTAGCTTGGCTTTGTGCATATCGCAGCCTTAGCTGGTGTGACTGCTACACCTGGTTTTGTACAGTTCCTTGCTTCTTAATTATATTAACCATCTCTCCCCAAGAGGAAGCCATTGCCATGCAATTCTTGCATTTGCTTGGCCACCAACCTCAGGCTCACCTGAAATTATGGGTTCCAGCAGTCGATCTGATGGGTCCGGGAAGGAGCGGATGCGGTGGACGCAAGAGTTGCATGATTTGTTTGAAGCAGCAGTGAATCAGCTTGGTGGTGCTGACAGTAAGTTGTTTAATTAGTTACTAGAAGATGAAATTTTTATCAGCAAGTGTACTAACACCGAGATTCGAAGATGAGATCCCGAGGGATCAAGTGAAATTGATCACTTGTTCTACTGAGTGTATTATATGTTGACCTGTTTGATATGCAATTACTGATGATATGTGTTTACTTGCAGGAGCAACACCAAAGGGTATCTTGAAGGCTATGAACATCAAAGGACTCACAATCTATCATGTCAAAAGCCATTTGCAGGTTTCTCTCCCTTTCTCTCATTATGTTGTCATTTTCAAATACTAACATATAGGAACAAAGCTACTAAATTATTATAGCCCATGTTCATCTTGGTAAGATCCTTCTTTTTTTTTGCTTTGAATGATCAAGGATACAAATCAAGTTGAAAATAATACGTATTTTGGGTAAGATCGTAATCATTTTCCATATTTTTTCACATCAAAGGTATTTTGTGGCTTAAAATTCAAAATTACTCATGTACTCAATACTATTTGGGAGAACACTTCTCTCCCAAATAACAATTTCTAACATAGAATTAGATGACCTACCTAACGCATACAAATTTTCTCTATTTGCAAGCCTACGAGAATAAGAGAAAGCAAAATTGTCAAACTACAGACCAGTTGCTTATATGAAAAAGAAAAAACATAAGAGTAAAGACATTGGAAGCCTCCCCTTCAGCCTGAATCACTTAAACCACTTGTAATATGTCAATCTCAAACATTAACCGGAGGGTCATCGTTTCTGCCACCTGAGACTCCTTAGCACCAACCCACTTAATCAGGCTAAAGGCATTGATATCCTCCACTCCAGCCTGCAGAACGTGAACCACCTTAAGTGCCTTAGACTCGAATAGATGCTTCTATCAACCTCGCTCCACAACCCAACTAAGCGCCTCACAAATCGATCATGGCTCCATCTTCTTACTCATTGAGATTTTTTGCACCAATTTTTTTCAAACCCTAAAAATAATAACCTAAACTCTTATTAACATTTTTTTTGATAAGCAGCATGTCATCATACTCGAAGTAACAATGTTTCTCAATCCCCAGAGGGAGCGTCACCCTAAACCCCACCCCATACCGTTAACAAGTAGACTCGAACCTGAGACCTCATAGGAAATCCAAAGTATTTTAACTACTTGGCCCAACATATCTTAGTAAACTCTTATCAACATGACAATAACTCGTTATCCAAACAAAAAATCCGGTTTATTCAAAGCCTAATAATAATAATGTTAAGAAACATCTATCTAAGCCTACTATTAATATATGTTTATGGGCCACAACTACCAATAAAATTAATAAAATGCCGCAATGTGTTTCATCCAAAAAAATTCAGCACCCTTGAAGCTCTGTGTTTGATGTAAGCTGTTGATGTGTTTTCATATATAAGCCTACATAATTTGTAATATATTCTTATTGAATTTTCAGAAATACAGGATCTCAAAGTTCATTCCAGAATCTACCAGCAGTAAGTTTGAAAACTCCCTCCCTCCCTCCGTAATTAATTTATTTTTTCCAAATAATTAACAAAATTGATTATGCTGCAGGAAGCAAGTTTGAAAGGAGAAGTATTTCAGAAATACTGCCTAATTTCAGCACAACATCGTAAGTTAACCTCTTTTTTTCCAAAGTTTTGTGATTATCAATACTTCATTTTTTATTATGTGATCGAATAATGTTTGCAGAGCGGCTCAACTTAAGGAAGCATTGCAAATGCAGCTGGAAGCACAATGTCGAATGAGTGATGAAATTGAGGTACACAATATTTAAGAAACACTAGATCATATATATATATATATGTATGTATGTATGTATGTATGTATGTAGAGGATAAAATTCACAGCAATTATTTATTGGTTGAGACTCGCAACCACATTGTCACCTCTACAATTAACACTTATACCCGTTCTAATGAATTTGTGAGCGTGAGCGTCCGCCCAGATTCATTTTGTTTGTGTCTTGGCTGAGAGTCTCAGCCGATAAAACATGACTGAAATTCCGAGCACTCATATATGTATAACCTGGTTTGTTCAATATTTGATTTGAAGGTTCAAAAGAGCTTAAAGCTCAAATTCGAAGCCCAAAGAAGATTCCTGGAAAGAATAGCCGATGAACAGAGAATTCGGGTTTGTGTCACAAAATCTAACAAGCCCTTTTCTCCAACATCACTGCCTTCACTTTGCGAAGAATCTGAGTCTAATGTCAGAGAATTCGAATCGGATTCAGAGCCGGACAGGAACGAGATACAATCCGAAGAACAATATCGAGCTCCGAAGAGGGCTAGGATTGATCAAAATAACTATGATCATCATCATGTTTTGCAGCAAAATATGATTAATAATGTGAAAGAGAGCAATGAGATGATGAGCTTTCCTTGGAACCAGCTCACGGCGTGCCCATCGCAACTCATGCCCAGTTTCTTTTAATTCCATATATAGATATACAAAAATAAGAATATTAATGTTGAAATTAATATTGTTGGAAATATTCGGTTGCTTTTTGTAGTAGAAGAATGTTGAGGTGTGCTTTTTCTGGAAAATTGCGAGAGCAACCCAAATATTTCCAACAAAATATTATGTATTTGTGAGCTATATTGCTCGTAATGTAATTGAAATAAGACTATTATGCTGTGTTGCTAGAATGATTTTATTGATGTTTTTCGGGTTAATTACGAGATATCTTCTTTGAGGGTGCCAGGGAAGGATTATATGGGTTGCGCTTCAAACTACACATGTACGCGATCGATCAATCTTGAAGAGTACAGAAGATATCTCTTTACGGTGTGATTTAATTTCTCACACGAAATGACTTTTCTCACTCGTGTTGATTGTACTCTTATTTTTAAAAAACTAGGAATGCAATTTGACGTGCTGAACTGAATAAACGACCGTCGCAAAATTAAAACATCGCCTACAACATGAATACATGTTCAAAATTGTAAACGTTTATTCAATTTGTCTGTTCACATTTTCAGTTATGCTTTGATGATATGTATATAACTCATTTGTTCAGTACGTATTGCACAAATAATTAATCTTTTACGTAATCAAATTTTCTTACACTGTTTTTTAGAGGAAACTAATAATAAGCTTTATTAAAGGACAAAAGCAACGGTACAACGCAAACAGAAACCACCAATACTAAACCTAACCAAAACTAAACAAAATACCAAGCTAAAACATGAAATAAAACCGAAGCTGAAGAACCACCGTCCCAGAAAAACCCAGTCCATCGCGGACCACGTACTCATTAGAATCGAGTACAAACCTAAAAACCAATCAGGGGCACTGAGTAAACCCTTCCTCCGATTTGTCAAACAACCTCCTGCAGCCACCCGGCCACCTCCAACACACCTTGTCGGACCAGATCTATTTGATCTTGGCTTACCCATGACCTGACCTGATCATATATATATGTACATATGTGTGTGTATATATGTTAATTAAATTTAAAATTCGATTTCATCTAATCCGAACTCCTTTCGGATAGGATTCGAATTATAAATCTGAATTCGAAAACATAAATTCAAATCCTATGCAAAATTTGAATCGTCATAACTGGTTTTGAATGTACATATGTGTGTGTATATATATATATGTGTAAATATGTTTGTGTTGTGTAAATTCGTATATGATCCGAAATTTGAATATGAAACAGGTTTCAATTTTTGTTTTTGTTGTTTTAGAATTTTTGTTTATAAATATGCATTATTTGAAAAAATTATAATCATAATGTTACTCCCGGAAAGTGAGATTTGGAACTCTCCTCATTTCTTTCATACTCTATGTCAAATTTATAAACTTGTAATGACAATCTAAGTCTTTGATACATAAGCTGTCAATAGTTGACTTTAATTTTGATAAGAAAAATGGACAGTGATGTCAACATTGCTCAAATGAAAAGGAAATTACAAATAAAAATAAAAACTACCTAATTTGAACCAAAGCAAATAAACCGAAAAAAAAAAGCAGAAAAATGACATGAAATTTACTAGTCAATCGTGAATAACAGAGTGAATTAGGATGGCTGCTTCATCAGACGTGGGAGCTGCATCATCTGTACAAATGAACCAACATCAACTCATAAAACAAACACAAATATATAATTTTAAAAAATAAAAATAAACATTAGATCTGAAATTAGTACCTGGAAAAAACCCTCCACCGCCATTGCCAACTTCCTCTGTTTTGTTAGCTTCAGTACTTGTCTTTGTCTCCACCACCTTCTCTTCTTCTCCATTAATGTTCTTGTCATTTTCTCTCTGACCTTCACTTTGATGAAACATATTGGAAATGATATTATTGATCATTCCTCCGCCATTTTCTCCACCGCCTCCGCCGCCGTCCTCCTCCCCTGTTTTCAGCCTCTTCAACGGTTGATTTCCCTCATCCACCTTCACGCTTTCTCTTTCTCCTTCACCATCCTCACCTTGATGAAAGAAATTGGAGATGAGATTGTTGATGAGCCCTCCACCACCATTTTCGACGCCGCCGCCATCTCCGGCGACCTCAGGAGATCCATTTCTGGCTTCTTTATCGTCTTCTTCAGCACCAGAAACAAAGTTAGAGATGATTTGCTTCATGAACCCACTCGCTACCTTCTCTTCTCCTTCTTGAACATATTCATGATTTTCCTTTTCTTCAATATTGCTAGGTTTTTGCAGCACCATGCTCTCAGCTTCTGTGATTGTCACGCTATCTTCCATCTTTTCCTCTCTCTCTCTTGATTTTCTGTAAAAAATTGTGTTTAGCAAGAACTCATTTTCCAGATTTTGTAACGATGATGATGAAATATATAAAACAGAATTGAAACGAATGGGAAACGCAAAGAAACGTCGTAGTTTTGTGTGAAGCTTAGCTTCGCTTTCTTGGTCCAATACATGGTCGGTGGTAGATGCCTTCTTGAGTATTGTTCAGGAACATATATTTTATTTACTTCGTATTTTATTTAATAATAAATTTGACCGACATTTCCTATTAAAAAAAAATGACCGACATCTGCTAGGGTTTTATCACTTATTAGTGGGCTTCGGGCCCAATCACTTTTGTAAACACCAAACTCCCCTGTACGGTCTTGGGCCGAATCAAAAGCCCAAATATATTTTGGGCCTAGGCCTACCAAAATTATATGTAGGTACAAGTAGAATGTGGTGGCTTTAAGCTATGAACACAATCCAAATTAGAACTATCAGAAACTTGACTGAGAGCATCTATGTCTATGCTATAGTTGAAGCGAAGTACCTCATAAAGAGAAAGGTAACTGAAAAGAAAAGCAAAAGTCTAAAAGCTACTCAAAGAACAATTAAGCTGATAAAGTGACAATCACTTGTGACATGCCCATAAAAAAGTAACAGTTACTTTGAAACCAAAGGTTATTTTATTGACTATGGACACAACACGACCTGTCATTCAATGCCAAGATCATATTCATCACAATATATATATATATACACGTTTCATATCCCAGAGGTTCACATAAACTTGGACCAAAAATGGCTTATAAGCAATTATTCTGCTTCTTTATTGTCACTGTTGTGCTGTTCTGTTTCTCATCTTCACCATCTTTTGCTGCAAATGATCAAGAAGAAGATAAAGTTACTTTGTCTCTGTACTATGAGACTCTGTGTCCGTACTGTGCAGACTTCATTGTGAATCAGCTTGTGAAGGTGTTTGATTTGGGTCTCATCTCCATTGTCAATCTCAGGTTGGTTCCTTGGGGCAATGCTTGGTTGGATCCAGACGGCTCCTTCGTTTGTCAGGTAACATTTTTGTGCAGTTTTCTTCAACCATTTTTTATTCTGTAATTCTCTCTGGACATGGCCTTGGACAGATCTTGGCTATGGCATTAATGAGCTGACAGAGCTCCCTCTTCATTGCTCTGTGAGGGTTGCTGACCATTATTAATAACTGGGCCCTCAGTGGTTGTGCTCCATTAAAACCTGCATCAGTCATTGATATTTCCACCAAGCCATTGATTAATTTTAGAGTCGTCACAGTTTTGTAATCGTGTCATGTTCGTGTTGAGCCTCCAAAACACTTTAAACAGGGCACGATCATGACACACATGCACATATGTCGTTTTTATTGTAATGTTTCGAAGCGTGCAGCATGGTCCAGACGAGTGCTTCCTAAATGCAATTGAAGCTTGCACCATCACCATTTATCCGGACGTGGTAAGGCTATTTATTTGCAACCATAAAATGGTTATATTTACGCGAGTTGGGTAAGAAAAGTTATGCGGGTTGGTCAATACAGGAACGGCACTTCAGTTTTATACACTGCATCGAGAGGCTCATATTGGAGAACAGGACCAACGAGTGGTCTAATTGTTTTGATCTAACAAGGTTGGGTGATGTACCCGAAGACTGCTACAAAACCGGATATGGAAAAGTGGTTAGTCACAAACTCACATTTCCTTGTCACTTCTTGCTTCTTGATACTAAATTCATACACATCAATGCAGCTTGAACAACAATATGCAAATGAAACTGCGAAGCTGATCCCGCCGCATAGATTTGTGCCATGGGTGGTTGTGAACAATCAAGCACTGCAAGAGGTTACTACTTAGTACAAGAAATTAAAGACAACCCAATATTATACACATGTATATATACTTACAGATTGTAGTTTCGCCGATGCAGGATTATGGGAATTTTATCGCCTACATCTGCAATGCTTACAAAGGCGATCGCGTGCCAGATGCTTGCAGATCATCACACTCTTTGGATAACAACTTATATGGTATCAAGGCAAATTCCATTGACAGAGGTTGCTATGTGGATGAATGGAGAAATTTGACATCATTAGAGGAAAAAGTTGCAGACAAGTTGAAGATGCAACCTTGAGAGTGTAAATCATGTTGGGTATATTCAGAATCAAATCATCAACTTTTGCATTGTCAGTCCATGTTTTGTTTGTTACTACTAAAGATGAGGAAATGAGCTTCTCATTCCATATGTTTGTGAGTTCTACTGTGTAACATTCTGTTAGCATATGTGTGAATTGTTAAAGAACATTAGTACATTACTCAACCATTGTGCATTCAAATGAGAATTTGATTTCTTGAGAGTTCTAATTTCACTGACAGATACAAGTAATCACATAACACAAAAGACTAGTCACATGCTATAGCTTCAAAGGTGTAAAATGTCATTGTTCACACTGACAAACAGAGAAATAAAGAACAAAAGTGAATCACAAGTAGCATCAAACAATGGATCATGCAACTCACTTGAAAAAAACAAGGTGGTTACATATTACTTCAGTATTGCTGATACAATTACTTTTCTGAATGAGAAAATATTCCTCTACACACAAACTTTTCTAATAAATATCCACCCACTAGTATCATATACATGGAAGAAAAGTATCCAGCATCTATTGTGAATTTATCATCTTCCAAATGCTATTACAGGTATCAAATTCAGTCATCTTTGTCTGCCCAAATTCGAACTTCTCAACCACCTTTTTATCTCTATCAACGATACCTGTATGGTTATGTTTAAGGAGAAATAAACTGACACAATACAAGATAACCATGGATCAGAATACAATTACACACAAAAAACAAAAATAAATAAAGAACTAGTTGTGGTTCAAAGCACAAGGATACAGCCTAAGATTCTGCTTGCGTCATCTAAGTTTGGAATGGTACTTGTGAGAGAAGCATACATTGAAAGCATCCTCCTGCAAGATGAATGAACACGTTCCTTTTCTGAGAATGATTAATTTTTTATTTTATTTTTGTTCCAAAAGAGAAGACAGAGAGGAAGAGATCGAAGGATTCAAAGCAGAAAAAAAAATGTTCTCTCCCATCTTTTACAAGGATTCATAGAAACCACATATTTATTCATGATGCTATATAACTTGTCAATATATATTTCAACCATTCACAAGCCGCCACATGGACCTAAGATCATTTGGGATTTAATATGAAGTTATGTCATTATCCTCCGAGTGACCCAACCGGCAAAAGTGCACGCCTAAGCACACTCAACTTACAAGAGACACGCCATGTGCTTACACATTTCAGTCTAACGTGCACGTTACTTCATGTCATCGCACACCACACGTATGTGCATACTGATGGGCTCCAACATTAACGCGAAAAGCCCAGAAGCAACCTTCTCAAAGAATCAAAGTGGAGCAACACCTCCTCAAAACCACAATGAATACCCCTCCACCACTTGGTGAAAGGTAGATACATTCTACACACTACATACTTGTACTCTTGTGTGTTACCTGCATCCCCTCTAGAGACTTACTCTCATCCAGGAGGTGAATTCCAGCATACATGCGGTGCCTACTAGACAACATCAACAAATTGTCTCCAAGGATTTGATAGGTCAAATAACGCATCAATTCATAACAACGAATTGTTAAAAGCTCTCTCTCTCTCTCTCTCTCTCTCATATTCCACTAAACTACCGAAGCAGCTTTTCCATGAGAATGTGGATTTATGTTTCCAAAATTTAACATCCAAAAACAGATGTGAATTGAACTTTCAAGAACCTAATAAAAAAGGGCTAGCTTAAACCAGCACAATAGCATTAACTTAAACAGATGTCGATTGAAAGCATTGAAGTACTTACTGTGTCTTCAGCTCGTCTTGCTTGAGTTTCTTCAGATTTTGCTTTCGTTCTTCCACATAAGTCCTTTGACAATCTAGATCATTGATCTCATTGTTTATAACTGTGTTGATGTATATAAAAGGGACTAATTAATGTCATTGAGATAAAATGGTAATCTGATGTATCAAACAATAGTTAGTATCTTATCTAAGTTCCTCCTTCAGTAAGCGTTCTTTTCCAAGTTCCTCTTCTAACTCTTTCTGGAGAAGCTCTAACTCTGCATCACCGGCAACTTTAGATTTTGCCACCTCTGATTCCTGTTTGCATACATCTATCTTTTTATGATATTCTGTTTCATATAAGAATTTGTCAACTGCTTGTTATATCATTAGTTAGAGCATTCATATTCCAGAACCAACATGCATTTAAGGAAACTGAGTTCAGCATCATATTAAAGTACATGACATCTTCCTATCTACAGCCATCTAAAAGTATCAATAGGAGGAAGAAATAAGCTCTACTAGCCTGAGGTCGCTATGAACCAGACTTAAATTTGACATTTTAAATGCGGAATAGGCTCAATGAGTGAATCTGTATAAGTACCATTTACTTAAGGCTTTACCCTTATCTTCTTTTACATGAGAAAGATATCTTCATTAAGATAACCAAAAGTTTATACACAACAGAAAATATTAGGGGAGAACAAATTAAAACACATTTATAATTAATATCAAGAAGTAGAGACTGCTGATTACAAAGTACCCAATGCCCCGAGAAATTTGTCCTATTTTAGTAAGGAAGTATACATTAAGAGTTCAATCAAATTTAATTATCTGAACACAACTTCAGTCCCCAAGACATCTCCAAAAAAAGTTCCTTTCATAGTGAGTTGAACATGGCAAAGTCAACAAGGCACTGGCAGAAATTTCCCTTCAGCAACCTGTAACTTAAAACCCTAAAGAAAGCTTTTTGTCAAGACAGAAAGGTGAGAAGGTAATGTATATAGGGCTTTACATCTCTGTTAATGAACCTTACTGTCCCACTGAGCTTCCAGGACTAAACTCCAAAGAGAGAACATTACCAATGAAGATACTCTCTTTACTCTGATCATATAAACACGATAAAATTTCTAACGATGTCACCAATGATCCCTAAAAACCGAAAAAGCTTAGCTAAAATAGACATTTATATTTCATGAACCCAAATTGTATCATCAAACCATTACAAACATAACCCATCATAAGACTAAAAAAAGATATCATACCAAACCAGTTCCAAAAACAAGTAAATTCCCAACACTCTGTACTCCAAATTCGCATCTACCAAACCAAAAAGAGACCCTCTAGGGTAAAATTAAGCCCAAAATGTCAGTCACCAAAGTACCACTTAGAATTCAACAATCCAACACTCAGAAGTAGCAAAATGGAAGGATGAAAAAGTAGAAATGAGGAAAAAAATATACCTAGAAACCAGTTTTGGACATGACCGAAATCGGAAAGAGAAGAAAAATGGATGGACTTGAAATGTTCCAGGCACTGAGTTAAACAAGCGACGTCCCCGTTATCCTTCAGAGCCTCCAACAGATCGTCCCTGTACAGTAGTAGCTTCTCGGCGTCGATTTTCCCGTACAATTCCCCCATTTTCGTGCCCTCTGGTTTAGGGTTCTTGCGTGCCAGCAACTGTGTTCCAGCTCTAGGGAGAGGGAAAACGCTGGATTTGGATTTTTTTTTTTTTTTCTTTTCTTTTTGGGCGTTTTCTTGAATACTAACAAGTCTCATCTTCAGAGAAATTATAGTAACTATATTGTTACTTTGAATTTAGTAAACAAGCGTCGATATGTCCGAGTGGTTAAGGAGACAGACTCGAAATCTGTTGGGCTTTGCCTGCGCAGGTTCGAATCCTGCTGTCGACGATTCAATGCCTTTTTTAAGTAATTTTTTTTATACCTGTTAAATAGAGATTTTGCAGTTTCTTAGACTGCATTTTGAGGGGTTCTGAAAATTTTGTTAGTCATTACATGCTTCAGTGTTATGTTTCTGTTTTAGGAAGAAAATTATGAGTGAATGGTTGATGACAAACTATTCAAGTTACTGAAAACAGTCTTAAAAAATAAGTCTTTGTCTTGTAATAATTTATCAACATCATCTGTACAGCTCCATGTACATGTTCACCATGTCACATAGTAATTTACCAATTCAGTTCCTCCAAGCTGACACTCTCACTAGTAGTGTCCCTCTCCATTCCAAGACCATCTCATTCTGTTTCTCTCCAACCCTCACCCCAAACAAACCCTCTCCATCTCTCACCATTTCTTTAACTTCCATCAAGCTCTCTCTGCTCACTCTCCAACCCTCCACCCCCAAGTACTCTCCTGACATGTCCCTCACCTCCTCCCACCTCTGCATCCAATCATTGGAGCAGATTTGAGGTGCAACAAACAGATTCTCCATGGCCAATCTTGCTTCCCCAAGCTTCTCTGGGAAGCTCATCTCAACTGATTCTAGCAAGGCCTGGTAATGCACCAAACACCCATCAAAGAAGGACCCAAAAGTGGAATCACAGTTTCTCAGATTCACATTGCCATCTCCATCACCAATTGTCAGTGAATTGACCTTCAGCTCCTTCGCCGCCTTTAGGAACTCCATGGCAAGAGCTCTACTCCTTCCCTTCCCCATGTGTGGAAGCCCCACCATGCAGTTAAAAGCCACCCATTCCTTCCTCCCACCTCTCTTCTTGCTTTTTTTTATCTCACTTTCTAAATTCTCAATCTTGATCTCTTCCATCTTCAGCTTCAGGCCAACGGATCTCGCGTAGCCAACGAGTCCTCTTTTCGTGTCCTCGAACCTCCAAGGAGCATCATCCAACTCCTCCTCGAACTTTATCGAAGTCAGTCTCATTGTCTTTTGTTGCCTTGCAATGGAAGCAATCACTGCAGGCCATTGAACTCCTTGTCCCAAATCAAAGTCCACTACGTGCACGGCCTCTGCATCTTGTGGCACGGCCTCAAGAATGGCTGAATTTGCCGAGAAATGAGCGAACCTCCCGTACGGGAAGATCTGGTAGAAGGCGTTGAAAGCGGCCTCATAGTTCTTGCAAGATTCTTGCCTTATGTAATCTCTTTGCTGCTCTGTTTCTTGGATCATGTTATGCGCGAGACGCTCCAAGGAGGCGCCAACGGGGCTCGCCTTCTCGCTCAGGCACCGCGAGATCACATCCCGAAGCTCGGGCTGCTCCTCCTCCATGGCTCCTCCATAAGCCCTCAGGAGATGAAGAATGCTCACCTGGGTATCAACCTCCATGTCCTCTCCTGGAAAGTCCAGACCACATGGTTCAGTACTAGATTTCATGGATGGGCTTGGACTCCACACACTCTCTGCTCCACCTGATGATTGGTCCTGTGAAGATGGAACATCACTCTGTTCTAGAGAATCTAGACAACTGTAGAGGCTCTCAATTTCATCACTCCAAATGCTCTCAAATCCTACTGGTAATTCCAATTCCAATTCCATGATTTCTTGAGAAAAATCATGGATTGGGAAAACAGGGGAGCTCTCTGTTTCTGTGATGGAGGACAAGAATTCAGAGCCATCCATTGGAGAATCAATGAAATCACAGTGCTCAGCTTGGTCAAAAGTGGAGTTCATGGAACTGTACAATGGCCAGGAGGTTTCAAAATTTTCAGATTGCATCATCTTTGATGATATCTATAGAAGAGAAGATTGATGAATATTGTGATGATTTTTGATGACTAAGCTCAAAATGTGTATTTATATACTTGTGAACAAGGAAGAGGGTCAATGATCAGGTTCAGACAAAATTAGGAGATTAATTAATTTAGGGATTAGAAATAATAATTTAATCACTTTGATGGAGATTTCTACAGAGTTTTAGTCCATCAAGGTTCCCACATGAGTCCTCTTCTTTTCTTGGCATTTTCTTGGTGATTGCCTTATGGTTAATTGCAATTTTTTTAGTAAAATAATTAGTTAGTTAACAATTCAGGTCTTTTCAATGTAATTATCTTTCATCTTCATTAGGAGTTAATTTAATCATAATTCTCAAATTGAAAGTGATGTATAGAGGCACAAAACGACAGCGCTTGACAACTCAAAAACAGTGACTTCTTGCACGCGGCTTGATTAGGTTACATGTGAACGTAAAACTGAGTCGTGCGCCGAGATTTTTTTTTATTTTTTCATTTAAAATAAGCCGACTTGAAATTTGCTTATTTACTATTATTTGATCCTTGATTTCTATGTAGACAACTTTGTGGTCATCAATTTATTTTAGATAGAAGTGAGGACAGGAAGATAATACAATTTAATAAGTTAATTGTTTTGGTGGTCATTAGGGTCAAAGTAGTCTTCAAATCTTATCTTCATGAAAATATGCTTCATCTGTATTTAGTTGTATCATGCAACAGATGAATTTCGTTTCAAAATTATAACTCCTTGAATAATTAATGAATTTAAATAATGTACTCCAATACTTTTTTTTGAACGAAAACAGTAGTTTATTAATCAATACTCAAAGGTTTAGATACATTCAGAGAACCTGGTACAACTCAAATCAGACCAGACATAGAATTAGCAACCCGAACATACCTACGAGCTCCTAAATTCG